>JBBBDQ010000125.1:1522500-1527500 GCA_037127315.1 Ascarosepion bandense | reverse complement strand
AACCTACCAACCAAACGTCTACAAGTTTTGGAAATATTTTTTTAAATATTTTTGAAACTATATAAATTATTATAATTAAAAAAACAAAAGTGAAAACAATTCTTTTAAAATTTCATTATTAATCGAAATTTTTTTTCTTCGTTTTTTTTTCTTTCGTCTGAAATTTATATTATTTATAAAAGCAATTAAAAGCTTACCTAATTAAATAATGTCATAATTTTATTGCATTTTTATTTTATTATTCAGAGTAGATTTTCGGTAAAAGAAGCGAAATGGTTTTAAAAAATAATACATTATTTACATTCCCCAATGAGTCTCGAGTTTATCTAATAAAACCAATTTTGCTTACAGAATTTAATTTCTTGAAAGTTCACGAATTTATGTGGAGTGGGGATAACAGATTTAAAAATATTATTTTTAGCAATATATTTTTAAAATAATGATTTCAAAATGTTTTCATTCATTTTTAAATCAGCCCTGAAAGTTTCATTAAAATTCAACAATGATTTTTGCAAGAATTTCGAAATTAATGTTTGAAAAGTGAGTTGTGTAATATTACGTTTTCCATTGTCAACTCTCGTAAAGATTTGGCTCCCCACGAACGAAAGTAAAAACAAGAATTTTACCAAAATTTCTAACGTGTTAGAAAGGATTTTAAAAATTTTAAAGAATAATTTTAAAATACTTTGATCTTTCCTCTTAATAATAACATAAATTTTTTTTATGGAAACAGTTTGTTTTTATTAAGTTTGGGGCCTTTTCCTTCATACTATGCAGACTTTTTTTTTTTTTTTCTTTGCGATTTACTGGAAGTACCTACAAGACATGCTTCAAGATCTAAAACGTTTAATGTGTAAAAGCGATTTTCGAATGTAAACCTTTTTTAAAAGAATTTTATTTCATTTTTTTCCCTTTTAGAAACTTAGATGGTTAGATTATTTTTGGTATGGATGTACAAAATTGAAATAATTCTGAGAATTCAGACTGACAGTTATTTATTATCAGAGGTGTATTCTGGTGCAGTGATCAAGAAATCTCAGAGCTGAGTTCGGATTCCAGTTGAATTCGTTGCACCCACGCGCAAATATTCTTGTCTCTTTCCTCCAGTTATAGGCTAAAAATAACTGGACAGATTGGGTTCTATGGCCTTGGTTGGGAACCAGTCTCTCGCAGAAAGTAATGGCAACCTAATGTTATAATTTTCTGCCCGGTCAATCATGTCTCTTTCGAGACATGATCGCCCAAGCGTGTATCACGTATATCACTTAACTAATTGACTGATTGTAATGATAATCTAATTCCATATCTCTCGTTCAGTCAGTATAAAAATAAAATTATTCTTCATACAAAGTTTAATAAAAGTGAATAGAATAAAAATAAATATTTTTAAATTGGTTATGTAAGGTTACAAAAAAAAATATTTTAAACATAAATAACAAATTCTTGATTATCGCACTGCTGGTCTTCCGTATCTCTTTTGGTTTCATTTATAGATTTTCATGTGCTTTTTAGATTTTTTTTCACTGTCTAAATAAATCGCTATTTTCATTCTGTATATATAATTCTGCTCATATCTATCTATCTATCTATCTATCTATCTATCTATCTATCTATCTATCTCATTCATTCGTTCATCTATCTAGCTAGCTAGCTCATTCAATTCATCTATCTATCTATCTATCTATCTATCTATCTATCTATCTATCTATCTATCTATCCCAGTAAATTTGGTTGATTCTGGAATCTGGACAAAAGAAAAAATTAAAGTTGTTTTTCGACTACAACGAAAAGAAACAGAAAAAATGTAACAAAAGAAAAAAGTAATTGAATGAGGCAAGAGAAAATTCTCCCAATTTAGAGTTAAATAATTATTCTTTTTATAGTTGCTTGTGGATGTTTGTCACAAAATTAGAGATAGTAGCTCTTAATTTGAACTTTTCATACATACATGAGACTTACTGCATCTCAGTTCGAAAAAAAGAACTAATGTTTGAAAAAAAAACATACACCTATATATATATATATAGATAGATTTAAAATAAACATATACATATATATTATTGTCATCTACAGACAGACCCGTTTCGCTGCATCACAGCTCATCAGTACGGTTAGACTCCGATTGCTACACAACCCAGGCTCGAAACCCGACCGATATGGCATCAGTCGGCGACTATATATATATATATACACCGGGCGCTCGTGGCCTAGGTGTAGACTCGCCGATTCGGTCGGGTTGCAGTCCTGGGTTAGGAAGCGGCCGGAGTCTAAGCCGTACTGATTCGCTGTAATACAGCGAAACAGATCTGTCTGCGGATGACTATAGTATATATATATATATATACAGGTTTATGTTTTTTATGGAGGGCCGTTTGTTTGTTTTAATAAAGGCTTCAACCTATTTAAAATTATAATAATTCTCAGTATTCCAATCGAGAGAGAAAGAAAGAAAGAAAGAAAGAAAGAAAGAAAGAAAAGATAGAGGTAAAAAAAAAGCAAAAATGGAGGACCATTGCTTAGAACGACGTTTAGTAAACTCATCTCCTCAGAGCTGTGTTTCTTTAATCGTCTGTCTTCCTTCAACCCCCGGGTTCCAGAAGAGATCGCTTGTGATTTCACGAAATACTAACATATAGGCTCATAGAATTTTGAGAATTTTTTTTTAATTTTATATTCGAAATTTTACTATAAACGTGCGGCATATTTTAATAAAAATCATTGGTTATTATTTTTTTATAAAGGCTTTAAAGTACAAAAAAAAACTGAAATTTGCCTCAACAAACTAGGAATCGAGTGACGCTTGGGAATTATCGACGTTCTCAACTCCTATTGACAGTTGAACAGAAAAAATGTAAGTGAATATTTTTTTTATAATAACTATAATTGGTTTTATGGACCAACCAGAATTGTAATTACAGTTTTCTTCTTCTTCTTCTTCTTCTTCTTCTTCTTCTTCTTCTTCTATGTGCCCTGTCCCTTCAGGACGTAGGTGATCATGGCTCTCCACGTCTCCCTATCCCTTGTGGCTCTTAGTATGTTTGCTCCTGTTGCTCCTGGCAACCCCCGTTCCGTCATCCACCTGATCAGGCCCTGCAAATATGTTATCCGTTGCCTTCCTCTGTCTCTCCTTCCTTCTATCTGACCAGTCAGTATCAGGTTCTCCAGGCTCTCCTTCTTCATTGCATGTCCTAGGAACTTCAGTTGTCTCTTCCTGATGCTCAGCATCAGTTTCCTTTTTGTTGCCATTCTTTCTAACACCTCGTCGTTGCTTGTATGCTCAGTCCACGATATCCGTAGCATCCTTCTGTAGAACCACATTTCGGCCGCTTCCAGTTTTTTCCTCATTTTCGATGATATTGTCCAGCATTCACAGCCGTATTGAAGAACTGACATCACGTAGCAGTCTAGCACTCTTTTCTTCGTTTCTATTGAGATCTTCCTGTGTGTTAGTATTTTGCTCATCTTCTGGAACTCGTCCTTTGTCATGCCAATTCGCCTTCGGATCTCCGTGTCGCTCTTTCCATCTCCTGTTAAAACACTTCCTAGGTACTTAAATTCTTGTACTTGTTTGATTCTGTTATCCCCCACCTGTATTTGGCATTTTGGGTTGTATCTTTTGCTGATGACCATGCACTCAGTTTTCTTAAAGTTTATTTGTAGTCCCTTTTTTACCTTGCCTAATTGTGCAATCGTGTTTTTTAAATTTTGTATTCCGTGCTCTTATTTAATAAATCAACTTTTCTTTCGAATTTAAAACAGGAGTAAGAGTTTTTTGTTCATACTCGGAATAACATATTTGATCTTCTCTCTTCTCCTCCTCTCCCAATAAAATATTTTTACTATCTGAATCTGTATCTTTTTTTAAACGAGATTACCCCATGCAAAGTAGTAAAGCCACTAAAATTAAAAGAGTTACTGCGTGTGGAAAAATTAGATACAGAAACATTACTAATGAGCGATAACAGAAGAGTAATCAGGAAAAGAGTAGATAATGAATGACATCGCATTTAAAATTTTGCAGATCAAACTTGACTGGAAGCATGGAGTCGGAAGAGAGTTCCACAAGCGAAAAGTGCGAGATAATAAACTGTCAGCATAGAACTTGTGGTTACATCGAGCCAACATTGTTACCTCTTCAGATCTTTCTCATTCTGTGTATATTTATGATTTAAAATTATTGACTAATTCCTAAAGAATGACTAAGTAAGGAACGAGTCGGACATGTTTTTAAACTTGGCATGTTTCGCTGTTTGTTTAGATTCATCTGAAATTTTGTGGTATGTTGCGAAGTTATATTTCTGTTTTGAAAAGTTTTGTTTTGATTGGTGGATACAACATGTGTATTAGCATTAGTTTTTAAATTCTATCTATCTATCTATCTATCTATCTATCTATCTATCTCTCTATCTATCTATCTATCTATCTATCTCTCTATCTATCTATCTATCTATGTCTGTCTGTCTCTCTCTATCTATCTATCTATCTATCTATCTATCTATCTATCTCTCTCTATCTATCTATGTCTGTTTCCATCTATCTATCTATCTATCTATCTATCTATCTATCTATCTGTCTGCCTCTATCTCTATCTATCTATCTATCTATCTATCTATCTATCTCTCTCTCTATCTATCTATGTCTGTTTCAATCTATCTATCTATCTATCTATCTATCTATCTATCTATCTATCTATGTCTGTTTCATCTCTCTATCTATCTATCTATCTATCTATCTATCTATCTCTCTATCTATCTATGTCTGTCTATCTATCTATCTATCTATCTATCTATCTATCTATCTATCTACAAGCTCACTCACTCTATCTATCTATCTATCTATCTATCTATCTATCTCTCTCTCTATCTATCTATGTATCTATCTATCTATCTATCTATCTATCTATCTATGTCTGTTTCATCTCTATCTATCTATCTATCTATCTATCTATCTATCTATCTCTCTCTCTCTATCTATCTATCTATCTATGTATGTATCTATCT
>JBBBDQ010000125.1:1465000-1520000 GCA_037127315.1 Ascarosepion bandense | reverse complement strand
TACCCGGATGTTGCCAGTGGAATATTGTCTACCACACTGACAGCACATGTTTATTAAAAATGACAGAGACGGTCGAAAGTATTTGAGCAAAAATATCAGAACATAAATGTCTGTCAGTTTATACACCCTTTCGATCCCGTTAAACAAAGTGCTACTCGATAAGTGGATAAAAAATGTAACCGACAGACCTTATCAAATTATTTTAATTACATGTGTGTGTGTGTGTGTGTGTGTGTGTGTGTGTGTGTGTGTGTGTGTGTGTGTGTGTGTGTTGTCGATTCCCACTGAGGAACCGCACAAAATAATGAACAACAAAAACAGATATGGAGATAGTAAAGTAGGCTATATTGAACGCAATATACAAACTTCAACGCAGGTTAGTAAATTCAGGTTTACTATTAGTAAGAAATAAATATATACAAGTCTTGAAATTGGAAATAGTATATCCGTGTATATTATTCTAGCTGAGTGGAGCTCAGAGGTAGTCTGGTCTCTGGGTAACTTCGGTATCTCTCAGAACTCCGATAACTGTGACGGATCTCTACGATTACTCTCCACTGCCAACTGCAACTACTGTTCTGTCTATGGCAGGAGTATATGTACACTCAATCGAGTCCATTATCATATACAAAAGGGGGAGATCCGACAACATGCGTGTATGTGTGTATATGTGTGTGTTTATGTGTGTGTGTGTGTGTGTGTGTGTGTGTGTGTAAGTCCGTGAAAAATTCGATAGATTTAAGTAATATCACTTCTTTTTTTTTAAGTGTCGTGTCTTTCAGTGCGTAGGGGGTCTTGGATTTCCACTTGTCCCAATCTTTGTTAATACCTTTCCCCTTGGTGTATCTCTCTGAACCCTCTTGAAGTAGGTCTCCACCCTCCGTTTCACTTGCTCTCTACCTGTTTCGTGAGCATCAGGTTCTCCAAGCCCTCCTTCCCCATTCAGTCAGTTAAGTACCGTACGTGATACACGATTTGGGCGATCATGTCTTGAAAGAGACATGACTGACTGGGCAGAAGATTATTCCGCATTAGGTTGTCATTGCTTTCTACGGTAGACTGGTTGACAGCAATGGCTATAGAACCCAATATGTCTTATTATTTAACCCATAACTGGAGGAAAGAGACGAATTAATACCTTTCCCAAGGATATTTGTTCGTAAGTGAATGCAATTAATTCAACTGGAAATCGAACTCAGCTCCCGGAATTATCGTTCCGAGGGGATATCCATTGCACCACAATGCACATCCTTCCTCATTCAGTCAGTTAAGTGCCATACGTGATACACGCTTGGGCGATCATGTCTCGAAAGAGACATGACTGACTGGGCAGAAGATTATCCCGCAGTAGGTTGCCATTGCTTTCTGCGGTAGACTGGTTGCCGGCCAAGGCTATAGAACCCAATCTGTCTTGCTATTTAACCCATAACTGGAAGGAAGAGACGGATTAATACCTTTCCCAAGGGTATTTGCGCGTAAGTGAATACAATCCTTCCTCATTACGTATCCTAAAACCCCCAGTTGTCTTTTTCTGGTGCCAAGTATGAGTTTTCTTTTCGTTTGCATTCTCCCCAAAACCTTGTCGTTGCTCATACGTTCTGTTTATGGTATCCTCAACATCCTTCTGTAGAATCACATTTCTGCCGCTTCGAGTCTCGCCTTTATTCTTGAGGATATCGTCCAGCATTCTTTGCCATTTGGAAGGTCATATATCACATAACAGTCCAGTTCTGTTTTCTTTGTCTCCAGCGAAATCTTCCCGTCTCTTAATACTCTGCTTAGATTTTGAAATGCGTCTTTGGTCGTGCAAATCCGTGCTTCGGATCTCAGTGTCGCACTTTCCATCCTTTGTTAGAACGTTTCCCAGGTGTTTCAACTTCTGTACCTGCTTCCCAGGTATTTCAACTTCTGTACCTGCTTCCCAGGTATTTCAACTTCTGTACCTGCTTCCCAGGTATGTCAACTTCTGTACTACGTGTAGTTGGCATTTTGGGGGCCTATTTTCGCTAATGACCATGCATTCGGTTTTCTTGAGGTTTATGTTTTGTCCTTTCTCCTCACTTTTTCCTTGTTACCTGCTGTAGGACGTCCTGTATTTTCTTTTTTGTATCTGCTATCAGCACTGTAGCGCCTGCGTATCTTATATTGTTAAGATTGTGGCCGCCAGTGATGAATCCTGGGAGGACCTCTAACTCTCTTTGGAATAGACTCACTGTACAGGTTGAATAGATCCGGTGAGAAGACACATCCTTGCCTTACACTCCCTTCTATTTTTGTATATGGATTGAATTCATTTCCTGTCCGTATGCAGGCGGTTTGCTGCCAGTAGAGATTCTTGATAACATTTTTGATGTTTTTCCAGGATATGTCAAGCATTTCTAACAAGTCTTTATGCTGTACTTTGTCGAATGCCTTTGCATGATCTATAAAACACAGGTATACATTCTTCTGCATTTGTATTGCTCTTTCTGATAACATTCTGAGCATGAATATGGCGTTCCTTGTTCCAGAGTCTTTGACAAACCAGCACTCTTCTTGTCTTACTTCTGGGCAAATTCTGGTGTGCACTTTGTTCATCAGAATCTAGAAGATGAGTTTTGTTTCGTGGATCATCAAGCTGATTGTTCGGTGGAGTTCACATTCCTTTGTGCCTGGCTTCTTTGGGAGTGCTATAAAAATTGACCTGCTTAGGCCTTCTGGTATATCGGCACTGTTGTGTATTTCATTTATCGAAACATATTTATAAATGGAACTTTGTGTGTGTGTGTGTGTGTGTGTGTGTGTGTGTGTGTGTGTGTGTGTGTGTGTGTGTCCGTTACCTATAGACTCCAAAACGGCTGAACCGATTTTCTTGAAATTTTACACAGTTGTACTATAAGCGTCTGCGAGTGTTCTTAGCTAGGTTTTGTGTCGAGGTACCCCCGATAAATATCGGAAATCGATAATCGAAAAAATCGAGTTATAGAAGGAGTAGTCCGATTTTAATCAAATTTCATACACTCATAGACAAAGACATAAGAAACGATATTCAGAAGTTTCAAGATTACAGTTCTTACAATAGTGCAGAAAATCGATAACATATATATATATATATATATATATATATATATATATATATATAAGGCAAGATGTTTGTGTGTGTGTCTGTTTATCAACCTGTATGTCTGTATTTTTTTCAGCCCTTTTATTTTAGTTTTTGCTTCGGGTTTGGCTCTAACTAGGTATAATTGTGGTTCTTAGTCTCAGCCATGATACCATTTACTCAGAGGACTTATTTAGCCTTCAAAATTCAGTTTACGATGATAAAAACTTGATGTCGATTCCAGGAAATGAAAATTTGACTTACATCCATTCATTTTTCCTTCAGTCTACGGTTTCGCTTTGACTGGAAACAACTATTGCTTTTTACTCTTTGGTGTCAACGTCCAAAGAGTCTGAGCTCCAGGACCATGGATTAGTTTTCAAGCTTTCATTACACCCGACAATGCCGGGCTATACTGCTAGTATATATATTATGTGCGATTGATAAATTGTCGCAATTCAGGACCATGGATTAGTTTTAAAGCTTTCATTACACCCGAGCAACGCCAGGCTATACTGCTAGTTATTTTTATAATTCTGTGTATGTTGAATCTGTATAAAGTTGTTAGCATTTCTATTACAATACCGTCTAGTCCAGCTACATTGTTTCTTCTCAATTTGGTCAGTGCAGCTTTAGATTTTAATATTTCTGGTCCGTCAGTCCTTTTATGTATTACGTGTTGCTCTCTCTTGTCGTGGAAGGGATCTCCAGTATATTCGTTTCCCCTATGGAGTATTTCTTTTCTTTAATATCATCGTTCCACTTTTGGCATTTATGGATCCTGATGTTGAGCATATCTTTTGATCTGTTCCCTTATTCTCTTATACATCTCTTCTTTATTTGTTACGTTCAGTCTCTCTATTTATGCACATTTGTAATTGAGCCAGTTAGCTTTAGCCTGTCTGCATTTGTTCCTTATTTTCTTGCGTGGTTCCCTGTATTCTGTTCCATGATTTGCCATTGTTTCCTGTCTCCTTTGAATCATGTCAAGAATTTTGTCTGTGATCCATCACTAATATTCTCAATTCGGTGCTAACATCAGCACACACAGAAATGTATTCATTTTTGTGAACAAAGTAGACTCCAGATTTGAATTTCCACATTCGCATTTATTAACGGCGTTATCTCAAACGCTATCAAATTCTTCAAATTTCAGACAACTATGTCTTTTGTCTACTATTAAATTTGAGAGATCACCCCAGAAAATGATTAACAATAGATCCTCTCGTAAAATGAATATTTAAAAATTGGGAAAATTATTTACTGATCAATAGTCAGTCAGTTAAGTGCCATTCGTGATACACGCTTGGGCGATCATGTCTCGAAAGAGACATGACTGACTGGGCAGAAGATTATCCCGCAGTAGGTTGCCATTGCTTTCTGCGGTAGACTGGTTGCCGACCAAGGCTATAGAACCCAATCTGTCCTGCTATTTGACTCATAACTAGAGGGGAAAGAAATGTATTATATTATTATGTAGTAATTAGTGGGGGATCGGTCTCCTATTGTTATGAAGTAATAAACTGATCCCCTATTTTATGACCAGTAGAAGCCTTAATCATTATTCCAACTATTATATTCAGTCAGTCAGTTAAGTGCCATACGTGATACTCGCTTGGGCGATCATGTCTCGAAAGAGACATGACTGACTGGGCAGAAGATTATCCCGCAGTAGGTTGCTATTGTCTTCTGCGGTAGACTGGTTGCCGACCAAGGCTATAGAACCCAATCTGTCCTGTTATTTAACCCATAACTGGAAGGAATAGACGGATTAATACCTTTCCCAAGGGTATTTGCGCGAAAGTGAATGCAATGAATTTGGCTGGAATTCGAACTCGGCTCCACCGATTTCTCGTTCCGAGCCGATATCCAATGCACCACAACGCACATCCACTGATCAATAAACTTTTGAATTTAGTAAAAATCGAGTTATAGAAGGAGAGGTCCGATTTTAATCAAATTTCATACACTCATAGACAAAGACATAAGAAACGATATTCAGAAGTTTCAAGATTACAGTTCTTACAATAGCGCAGAAAATCGATAACATATGTATATATATATAAAAGGAAAGATGTTTGTGTGTGTGTCTGTTTATCAACCTGTATGTCTGTATTTTTTCAGCCCTTTTATTTTAGTTTTTGCTTCGGGTTTGGCTCTAACTAGGTATAATTGTGGTTCTTAGTCTCAGCCATGATACCATTTACTCAGAGGACATATTTAGCCTTCAAAATTCAGTTTACGATGAAAAAAACTTATTTGATGTCGATTCCAGGAAATCAAAATTTGACTTACATGCATTCATTTTTCTTTCAGTGGCGCTCTCGTTACGGAAACAATTTCTGCTTTTCTATTATACTAGTGTAAATAATTATGTTGTTTTGTAAAAAAATATTTTTGTGGTACTTTGTTTTGTGAGGATCTTTTTAATGTATTTCTGTTGTGACCAAGTGAAAGGTTTAAGAAATAACAAAACATGTGTTATAGAAATATTGTATATATATAACTAAATACAACGCAAAAATATTACACGACTAGTGCGAATGTCGGTTGTCCAGCGTTCAATGTATATATATTTATGTACTTATTATTATTAAATGAAGAAGTGTGTTGATGAAATCTTTTTTTTTCAGCGAATTCTTAGTACCACCAACATAAATCTTTATATTACTAGGGTTTTTCGTATAAGAAATAGTACATTGATAAACTATTGATTGTGTTTTCCTAACACTTCTACAATTACATTTATTACTATCTAAATTATTGATTTCAGTTTTTCAGTCTGTATAAAGCTGTCAGCATTTCTATTACAATACCGTCTAGTCCAGCTACATTGTTTCTTCTCAATTTGGTCAGTGCAGCTTTAGATTTTAATATTTCTGGTCCGTCAGTCCTTTTATGTATTACCGGTTACTCTCTCTTGTATTAGGCTCGAGGAAGCTAACAATTAGTTAGCTTCCTCGAGCCTAATTTTTTTCCTATAAATATTCGCCGCATAAAGTTAGTTTTCAGCTTTTTGGTAAACCATTAATCAGTTTTGCTGTTGTTTTGTGCGCAAACTGACTACTCACACCTTTCGTATATTTTATCAAGTAACTTCTTACAATATCTTTATGGTTTTTTATAAAGTAAGCAACACGTAAAAAATTATTGGTAGTAGTAATAACACAACTCACCTCTGCTGACTGCTGGAAAATTACACGCATTAAAAAACAACGTAAATACGTGACACTCTCGTTACGCAAACAATTTCTGCTTTTCTATTATACTAGTGTAAATAATTATGTTGTTTTGTAAAAAAATATTTTTGTGGTACTTTGTTTTGTGAGGATCTTTTTAATGTATTTCTGTTGTGACCAAGTGAAAGGTTTAAGAAATAACAAAACATGTGTTATAGAAATATTGTATATATATAACTAAATACAACGCAAAAATATTACACGACTAGTGCGAACGTCGGTTGTCCAGCATTCAATGTATATATATTTATGTACTTATTAAATGAAGAAGTGTGTTGATGAAATCTTTTTTTTTCAGCGAATTCTTAGTACCACCAACATAAATCTTTATATTACTAGGGTTTTTCGTATAAGAAATAGTACATTGATAAACTATTGATTGTGTTTTCCGAACACTTCTACAATTACATTTATTACTATCTAAATTATTGATTTCAGTTTTTTTAATTATTTTTATTTTCAATTAGATTTAAATTTTTATTTAAAATATTATCATTTTCTATCATTTTTTCAGATTATCCGTACAACTATGACTTAATTTTAGAGTATGTTTTATTAAATATGTAAATTCTTTTTATATCGTCCGATAAGCTTAATAGCATTATTGTTGAAAGAGGAAAGAAAATCACAATATTGATACATGGTTTTATTTAATCCTTTCTGAGCTTTCGGCTTACATCAGCCATTATCAAAGATGAACATAGAGCTGGTTGTAACGAGCAGTTCGCGGACGAACGATAGTAGTAGTCGTCTATTTTGTTTGTGTGGAGGATTGGCGAACACGTGCGTGCATGCTGGAAGCGAAAATTGCACTACAGCTTGTGGCGTCTCACATATCGACACAAGTGTGGGGGCGAGAAGTATTAAGTATGGAAAGCCATTGGGACAACCAATCGCTTCTGTTATCTATTATAGGCATTTGAGAATGTGTGTGGAGATTTCATAGTTAATTTTGTTCAGGTTAGGTTTCAACTACTTTATGTATATGGCTTCGAGTAATTTTAGTTTTTGTGAATTGTTTTCGTGTTTAAGTATGGTTGTGTTTTCGACGAGGATTTCACGGAATTGTGTATGTGGCCTGGTATGTTGTTTTAGATGTCTAAAGATGTTGGAATTGTCGTTTAAATGTAGTGTCAAGCGTCGTGAGAGCGAGTTTGTAGTATGAAAAACATAAATATTGTTTAATCCGTTAGAGATACAATCTCCCAAAGGGCACTTGAATTTGTAGACTGCGTTGTTTTATTTATTTATTTTTTTTTTTTTCAAATCGCTAACCGGGGGAGAATAGTCGTTACGAATGAGTGAGTTGAATATACTGGATTTAGAGTAGTATATAATTAACTTAATTTTTTTGGTCGGATCTGTTGTAGATATATACGTATTTATTAATTTTGTTTTTAGTATATTTTCATTTTGTTTATAGTTAGTATACGTTTGATTGCGATATAGGAGATTAATATGTTTGAGATTAGTTGAGGCAGCATTGTGCTTCACCTGCTTGATATTGAGACTTCTAAGAAAGCATCTTATTTGTTCGTCCACTATATAGTTTGGGAAGCTATTATTAATAAGTGTTTGTTTTATATTCTTTAGTTCACTGAAATATGACCTGACTTTGTGTATGAATTTAACCCCATCCAAAAAGAAATGTATCTGTCATCAAAACGATCACCAGAAAGTTTTGACCTCTTGAAAAAATTGACTGGGATATAGAACGGCATCCTATATTTTACGTAAAAAACTAAACATAAAAATTTATTTAAGATTTAGTAGTTTTGGTCTTTTCAAAATAGCCACAAAAAAAATGCCAGTCGGTAATTCACTGTCGGGTAGCACTAGGTTTTCAAACGTTTTCCCAGATGTTACGTAGAGACACATTTAAATTTTAGTAACTTTGCGATTCCCAAAATAGTCACCAAAAATGCCAGTCGCTAATTCTGTCGGGTAGCACTAGGTTTTCAAATGTTTTCTCAAAAGTTACCAATAGAGACATTTAAAATTTAGTAGCTTTGACGTTTAAAAATATTTTCCAAAATGGCGATTTGGGCGACTTAAAAGTTAGTATCACTTTTCCACCCGATGTTTTCAGCTAGTCAATTTGAAATTTAGTAGTTCTGTGCCTTTAAAAATTGTCCCAGATGTTTTAAGTGGTCTGCTTATAACAGAATAAGGCTGTTTTGAAAAGAACACAGGAAGTCTTGTGCGGGGCAATTTAAATTTGAGTGGCACTCAGCTTTCAAAATTATTCCATTTATTAGGAGTTGTGTTATTCAAAATTTAGCACCACTACTTTCAAATGAGGAATGTGCGTTGTGGCGCATTGGATATCGGCTCGGATCGAGAAATCGGGAAGCCGAGTTCGAATTCCAGCTGAATTCATTGCATTCACTTACGCGCAAATACCCTTGGGAAATCCGTTTCTTCCTTCCAGTTATGGGTTAAATAACTGAACAGATTGGGTTCTATTGCCTTGGTTGGCAACCAGTCTACCACAGAAAGCAATGGCAACCTACTGCGGGATAATCTTCTGCCCAGTCAGTCATGTCTCGAAAGAGACATGATCGCCCAAGCGTGTATCACGTATGGCACTTAACTGACTGACTGATTCTCAAATGTTCCCAGCAGAGGTTTCGAGGGAAGCCACATCCCGTCGGTGAGAAAGTGGCTGGAGTCGAGCTACCAAGTCGAGACCTATCACATTACAGATTCTCCTTTGGAGCCTGTCGAGAACACGGAGAAGAACAGCAGGGGTCCCTGACCAGATATGGCAACATTATTCCATGTTCGGACTGATGGTTGATTTGTATATGTTAAAGATGGATTCAGGCAGAAAAAAGCTTCATGGCCCGACACATAACCTCAGTCGACCAGAACAAGAATCCTTCTATCCTCCTATCCTTCTATCCTCTCTTCTGAATTCTACGTCACTGCTTAACTTCCCCTCTTCAGGAAGGACTCCAATGTCCACATGCATGGGCTTGGTGCTTACGTCAACTAGGGTGATCTCTCTTGAATAACCTAGATCATTCTTATATGTCTCTCCCTACTCAGCTCAGTTAGCTATCTCTTCTTCCTCTACCGCCCCCGTCATCTCCCGACTGTTCCGTTCTTGACAGCATCTCCAATAATATTGACAAGGCCATTTCCTCTCATCCGTCTGCCCATATATTTGTGTTTGGCGACTTTAACGCCCACCACGCTAAGTGGCTGAAAAACTCTATCACAGATCTTGTTGGTGTCCACGCTTGGCTTTGTTACACATTATCGTAATAAAAAATAAATAATCGTAAATAATCAGGCCGCTGGAAATAAATATATAATACTGTTTGATAATAAACAGAATATGTACTTAAACACGAGTATCGATCAAAAATAATGTTCAAACAAAACATTTAATATATATAGGTATATATACTAGCAGTATAGCCCGGCGTTGCTCGGGTGTAATGAAACCTTTAAAACTAATCCATGATCCTGGAGCTCAGACTCTTTGGACGTTGGTACGAAACACTAAAAAGCAATAGTTATTTCCAGTTAAAGCGAAACCGTAGACTGAAAGAAAAATGAATGGATGTAAGTCAAATTTTGATTTCCTGGTATCGATATCAAATAAATTTTTTTCATCGTAAACTGAATTTTGAAGGCTAAATAAGTCCTCTGAGTAAATGGTATCATGGCTGAGACTAAGAACTACAATTATGCCTACTTAGAGCCAAACCCGAAGCAAAAACTAAAATAAAAGGGCTGAAAAAAATAGACATACAGGTTGATAAACAGACACACACAAACATCTTGCCTTATATATATATATATATATATATATATATATATATATATATATATATATATATATATTATCGATTTTCTGCACTATAGTAAGAACTGCAACCTTGAAACTTCTGAATATCGTTTCTTATGCCTTTGTCTATGAGTGTATGAAATTTGATTTAAATCGGACCACTCCTTCTATAACCCGATTTTTTCGATTATCGATTTTCGATATTTATCGGGGCTACCTCGACACAAAACCTAGCTAAGAACACTCGCAGACGCTTATAGTACAACTGTGTAAATTTTCAAGAAAATCGGTTCAGCCGTTTCGGAGTCTATAGGTAACGGACACATACGCACACAGACACACACACACACAGACAAAGTTCCATTTATAAGTTTAGGTATATATATATATATATCCCTCCTGTCAGGCTCATGGAGAGAGAGCGAGAAATAGAGAGAGAAATAATAGCGAGCCAGCGTCGCTAAGTTCGTTCTCTTTTCTACCAGTTATGAAAGCTCTTGACACGTGTTCGCTCTTTAACTTATTTTATTCTTTTGCCATAATTATGTCGTCGATACAGTGTATCGAGGCAGCAGATAATTTTCTAAACATATACTGTTAAATTTTGGCTTTAGTTTCAGGTGAAAATAAAGACAAAAATTCCCCAACCTTTGGATACTTTTTTATTATGTTGGTTCTAAGCTTTCGGCTCGCATGAGCCATCTTCAGAGAGGTTACAGGGACGTTAACAAAAACATGTGTGCTCTGTGGAACCAAGTGTATGTTTTCACGATCACTACAATCTTATTCGTTTCAAATTCTAACGCTAGCCGTTATCTTCCTCATATCTGCATAAAATATTCTTCTTACTCTCTAATCATTTGACTCGAGTGGTTGTCCGTTTCTCCGTATCTATCTATCTATCTATCTATCTATCTATCTATCTATCTATCTATCTATCTATCTATCTATCTCAGTCTGTTCTTATCTATCTATCTATCTATCTATCTATCTATCTATCTATCTATCTATCTATCTATGTCAGTTTCTTTCTTTCTTTCTTTCTATCTATCTATCTATCTATGTCAGTTTCTTTCTATCTATCTATCTATCTATCTATGTCAGTTTCTTTCTATCTATCTATCTATCTATGTCAGTTTCTTTCTATCTATCTATCTATCTATCTATGTCAGTTTCTATCTATCTATCTATCTATCTATCTATCTATCTATGTCAGTTTCTATCTATCTATCTATCTATCTATCTATCTATGTCAGTTTGTTTCTATCTATCTATCTATCTATCTATCTATGTCAGTTTGTTTCTATCTATCTATCTATCTATCTATCTATCTATCTATCTATGTCAGTTTCTATCTATCTATCTATCTATGTCAGTTTGTTTCTATCTATCTATCTATCTATGTCAGTTTGTTTCTATCTATCTATCTATCTATCTATCTATCTATCTATCTATCTATCTATGTCAGTTTCTATCTATCTATCTATCTATCTATCTATCTATGTCAGTTTGTTTCTATCTATCTATCTATCTATCTATCTATCTATCTATCTAAGTTTGTTTCTATCTATCTATCTATCTATCTATCTATCTATCTATCTAAACATACACTGTGAAATATATATATATGTGTGTGTGTGTGTGTGTATCGAGGCAGCAGATAATTTTTAAACACATACTGTTAAATATAACAGACAATGAGTGTCTATTATGTTTAATCATGAGCCGTTCTAAACATCTTATTTTGGCTTTAATTTCAGGTAAAAATAAAGACATAATTCTCCAACATTTGGATTTTTTATTATGCTGGTTCTAAGCTTACGGCTCATATAAGCCATCTTCAGAAAGAGGTTACAGGGACGCTAACCTAACCTCTCTGAAGATGGCTCATATGAAGATGTGAGCCGAAAGCTTAGAACCAGCATAATAAAAAAATATCCAAATGTTGGACAATTTTTGTTTTTATTTTCACCTGAAATTAAAGCCAAAATACGATTTTTAGAACGGCTCATGATTAAACATAATAGTTACTCTCTGTTATATTTAATAATAATAATTAACATATATATATTCGTGCAAAATCCTTTGTACAATGAAGACGGAAGCTTATGATGGTTCGCCTGAAATAGGCCTACACTTCCGATTTACCAAGATTTACGTGTCTGCCTTATTTTTTTCTTATATTTGCTCTATATGTATTTATATACATATATATTTAGAGCTCTCTCAGAGAGTTATCCTACCACTCAATGTACAGGATACTACTTTGGATTCTTCTATACTCAAACTGCATGCTGATATATATATATAGTCATTCGCATACAGATCTGTTTCGCTGTATCACAGAATATCAGTACGGTTAGACAGCCGATTGCTTTTTACCCAGGAATGAGACCCGACCGAATTGGCGTCAGTCGGCGATTCTACCTCTGAGCTAGGGGCTCTCGGTAGAAGGAGGCAGACTTTTTAGCGTGTATATTATCATTATATATGCCCAATAGCTGAGAGTGTTCTAATTCATTGCTGAATGAACGATGTGTAAATGCCAGCGTAGCTACTGTTTTTCAAAGTCTACCATTCTTTCAGAGTTCTCAATGTATATATATATATCAGAAAGACGGTTGTGTATTTATTTGTGCATATACATATATATATATAACGCTCTCACACCCCGATTGAGCACTCTAAAAGAATGGCAGACTTTGAAAAACAGTAGCTACTCTCGTATACACGCATCGCTCATAGCCCAGAGATAGAATCGCCGACTGACGCCAATTCGATCGGGTTTCAATCCTGGGTTAGAAGCAATCGGAGTCTAACCGTACTGATGAGCTGTGATACAGCGAAACAGATCTGTCTGCGGATGACTATATATATATATATATATATATATATATATACAATCAGGGTGTTTGTAATTTTTTTTCTTATGTCTTCATGTAAGATACTCAGTAGTAGGTACATCGATACATGTGTTGCCGTCATTTTAGACGGCATCTCGATAAAAATATTTTGCTTTCATTTTAGACACAACGTCCCACTCGTAAGTTAATAAAGTTTAGCGATTAAAAAAATTGAATGGGCTCATTAGGGGTTGGTCTTAAACCTGATGTGGGAAAATTAAATTGCATAATGAAATCAATTTGCATAATGACATTTGTAACAGTTTTCGCATATTTACTAAAACTCAGATGGGAAGAAGTCCTGTATTTGTTTGAGACTCGCCTTCTCTCCCCTTCCCCTTCTCTCTCTCCTCTCTCTCTCTGTTTCTCTCTCTGTTTCTCTTTGTACTTACCCACTCTATACTTTGCACTATGTGATTAAAAAAGCATTCTTTTTCCTTGGAATAATAGAAGACATTCATCAATATAAAAAAGCCGTTCTGTTATTCCTTGCTTGACATTTACCCACGCCATGGCTGACAAGCTAAACGACTTCTTCTTTTTTTAAATAGTTAAATAATAATAATAAATATTGAATTTCACTGAGCTGTTAAAGACCTAATGTCCAATTCAGTCAGTTAAGTGCCATACGTGATACACGCTTTGGGCGATCATGTCTCGAAAGAAACATGACTGACATGGCAGAAGATTATCCCGCTGTAAGTTGCCATTGCTTTCTGCGGTAGACTGGTTGCTAACCAAGGCTATAGAACCCAATCTGTCCTGTTAGTTAATTCTATTATTTAACCCATAACTGGAGGGAAGAGACGGATTAATACCTTTTCCCAAGCGTATTTGTGCGTAAGTGAATGCAAGGAATTCAACTGGAATTCGAACTCAGTACGCCGGTCTCTCGTTCAGAGTTGATACCAACTGAACCACAACGGAGCTAATAACATTTACTGATGAATCTTCTTCTCTGTACCATGTCCCTTCAGGACGTCGGCGATCATGGCTCTCCAAAACTTCCTATCCTTTATACCTTTTAGCTCTTGGTAGTGTTTGTCTTTTCACCATTCCTCATACTCCATACTCAGCCATTCATTTACACAAGCTCGTTAGGTAAGTTAACTGTGGCTCTCCACCACTTCCTCGTGGTTGTTAACAACTTCCTATCTTTTTTAGCTCTTAGTAACGTTTGTCTTTTCACCATTCCTTTCATTGCATGTTCTGCCATTCATTTGCACAAACTCGTTAAGTAGGTGGATCATGGCTCTCCACAGCTTCTTATCCTTTTTATTCTTGTTCTCTAGGTTGCTCGTTGCCTCCCTTTCTTAACGTCAAAATGTCCCGTCAGTGCCAAATACTTGAACCCCTTTTCTTTCTTCATTATGTTCCCAAGAAATTTCCACTGTCTCTTTCTCTTATTTTAAGTAGGTTATGAGATGTTTTCCTCTGTCTCTCTTGCCTTCAATCTGTCCTGTGAGTATCTGATTTTCCAAGCCCCCTTTCCTGATCATGTGTCCTATAAATTTCAACTGACTCTTTCATATTTTAAGCAGGTTATGAGTTGTTTTCCTCTGTCCCTCTTGCCTTCAATCTGTCCTGTGAGTATCTGATTTTCCAAACCCCCTTTTCTCATTGTCTGCCCTAGAAATTTCAACTGTATCTGTCTGATTCTAAACATAAAGTTAGTTTTTGTTTCATTGTCTTTAATACTTACCCGTTGCTCCTATGCACCGTCCTAGCTATTTTCAGCATCCTTCTATAGAACCACATTTCGCTTGCTATAAATTTCTTCAGCTGTAAAGAAATTATCCGCATTCAATACAATATTCGAGGACTGACATTGCATAATGGTTAAGAATACTAATGACAGAACATTTAAACAACGATGAAATTCTAGAAATTACAGAAATAAAAAATCTAGAAATAACAGAAACAACAAATCTAAAAATAACGGTAACAAAACATTTCAGAAATAACAGAAACAAAAAATCTAGAAATAACGGAAACAAAAAATTCTCGAAATAACACAAACAAAAAATCTAGAAATAGCAGAAATAAAAAATTCTAGAAATAACGGAAACAAAAAAAACTAGAAATAACGGAAACAAAAAAGTCTAGCATTAACAGAAACAAAAAATTCTATAACAGAAACAAAATATCTAGAAATAACGGAAATAAAACATTCTAGAAATAACAGAAACAAAAAATCTAGAAATAGCGTAAAGAAAACATTCTACAAATAAAAGAAATAAAATATCTAGAAATAACGGAAATAAAAAATGTTAGCATTAACAGAAACAAAAAATCTAGAAATAACGGAAATAACAAAGTTCTAGAAATAACAAAAACAAAAAAAATCTAAAAAATAACGGAAATAAAAAATTCTAGAAATAACAGAAACAAAAAATCTGGAAATAACAGAAACAAAAAAAATCTAAAAATAACGGAAATAAAAAAATCTAGAAATAACAGACAAAAAATCTAGAAATAACGAAAACAAAAAATTCTAGAAATTGTGAGTGTGAGGAAATGGTGAAAAAATTCTAGAGTGTGAGGAATGGTGAAAAAATCTAGAAATAAGAGAAATAAATAATTCTAAAAAAATCTAGAAATAACAAAAACAAATCTAGAAATAACGGAAACAAAAAATTCTAGAAATAACAGATACAAAAATCTAGAAATAACAGAAACAAAAATATGCTTATTCTCCGCATTAGCAAAAGATTAAATTTGAGTTTTATTTAACGGTATATCAACTTTTGTGGGTTATTTCATGCCCAAAAGGTGGGGTTCTAGGGTATTTTTTTAAATGTTTGATTTTCTTTTAATGTTCGAAGGTTGATTTAGTCAGATTTTGATTACTGGTAATATTTTTTCTTCAGAAATATCTCCTTGAAATTTTTAATATAAAAGTCTATTTTTATACTTTCATATTCTTTTGACACCATAGCTGGGGCCCTAATAGAAGCTATCACCCCGGGACCTGGGAACATCAGCAATTAAGAGGTGGGTCTATGATCCTCTAAATCAAGAGAGCTGGATTCAGTTTATCGTCATACCCAGGACCTAACATTAGAAAGAGGCAGTTTAAATTTCTAGAGCACATGAGGAAAGAGGACTTGGAAAAGTTGATACTCACAGGACAGAGCGAAGGCTAGGTTGGGTGAATGTATAACAGAGCGAGATTTTAGAGAGAGATAGCAAAAAAGAAAATCAATTCATTAAGAAAGAAAACTGTGGAGAGCCACATACCAACGGTTTTAAAATTTACTTTTGCAAAATTCAAAAAGAAATTAAAGTTTTAAAACATTTGCAAGACTCTTCCAAGTGTGACTGCCTTAAAGATGGACATATAAAATCCGAATTTTTAGTTGGTCTCAAATGATTACAAACCTTAGATAGATACATTGATTGATTGATTGATTGATTGATTTAATTTTTTGAAGATTGTATTAATCAGGGAAGCAAGTAAACTGGAAGAAGAGGGAAATGCGAGAAAAGAAACCGTTGTAGTAGAAGTGATATTTACATTTAACTATTTAAACGGTAAAAGGATGCGACCTAGAGGCCAAACCTAGTATCACACTTACATTCACGTGATCGAGAAATCCGGTGGGGGTGGAAGCGCGTCAGAGCAATTGCCATGAAAATATTTGAAAAGGAGACATATGAATTCTCTTAGATAGATAGATAGATAGATAGATAGATAGATAGATAGATAGATAGATAGATAGATTGATTGATTGATTGATTATAAACATACTGTCATAGATAGATAGATAGATAGATAGATAGATAGATAGATAGATAGATAGATAGATTATGAACATACTGAGATAGATAGATAGATAGATAGATAGATAGATAGATAGATAGATAGATAGATAGATAGATAATGAAAAGACATAAACAATGTCCATTGCAATTACAAATCGAGTTGGAGAGAATTTCTGGTCACGTGTCGTTTTAACACGTTAGCCACGCCATATTTGATGATGAGCGAAGATTCTTGCCCAATGACGTGAAAATGAACGTCTTTATCGGATGAGACTATGGCTCTTACGCTGACGGTATCTGTCCTGATGCAAATGAGAAACCCGCCACTAAAATTAAAAGGAAGTTGCCGATCTGTGGTGATGGTAAGTCTGGAGATAAGAAAGATTTACGAGAAGTCGGGATTCTGAACTTCGTCAGGCTTAAAAACTGGTTTTATTGATGGAGTCGGTCTTATCTAAAAGGATAAAGAAGCCCCCCACACTAAAATAAAAAAAAAATGTTGGTTACTATTTTACATTGAAACGCTAAATATACAGTGACGCTTAGATTTAAATTTAATTTTTAATGTCCGGTTTATTCAGATGCGTTACCGAGACGAACTAATTTCGATTTCAATGGCTATTATTGTTTTTAAATATCCCAAATACTATCAGTGTATTACTTTTCTTAGAAAAGGAAATATTTTGCATAATCCTGAACATACCGTAGTGTCTTTCCAATTTTGTTTCTTTTTTTAATACATTCTTGCCGTTGTAATATTTGGTATCTTTGTGGGTATAATTGACAAAGACGTGGATACAAATATTAGCGTTGAGAGGAATATTTTATTTTCTTATTTTTACATACTTTCGTGTTAAGTGTCTGCTAGCAAGAGAACACATGTTGCCTGCTTAGAAGCTAGAGAGGGACTGGCCAATCCTTTAGGTCAAGCATGGGTCAGGGAGATAGAGAGAGTAGAGGAAAGAGAAATAGTAGCAGAGAAAGAAAAGGGAATAGATTTGGGTATCTTAGTTCTTGGGAGTTATTTAGAGACAGAGAGGGTAAAAGAAACAATGTATTCTCTGCATGGTAGTAGTATCTGACCTGAGGTCATTTTGGTTCATTCCTACACCGTCAATATTACCGCCAAAAGGCACATTTTCTATCATAAGATTTCTCTAAAGTTACGGGACAGTTTAGAGGTCGAATAAGAAAAGAAAATAAGCGAATGTAATGTTATGGTCTATATCATGTTGTGGGTCTGCATTTCCTACAAATAGGAGAAATCAACATTTTTTTTTTCGACCCAAATGTGTCGGGCAATATGCATATGTTTCTGGGCTATTTTTCCACGATGATTCTAAAAATCAAGCCCATTTTGCCCTATCATATTACATTTTCTCAGTACAGATAATTTCTATCTTGTTTAAAATCGGCTAAAATACCCATTTAATAGTGATATGTCAGGGTCAAGCAGAACTGAGCTTAAACGTTTTCAGGTTAGAATAACTTATCATAAAAGAAAAAGTATCTCAATAATTTACATAATGCATTTTCAGAATTTTAAGTTCAGAAAAGTTTTTCATCTGTGACACGATAACTAGGCGTATATTAAGGTGCTTTGTAACATATATATTTTATTATAATAGATTAAAATACTAAATTGTTGTTATACGTTGTGGTGCAGTGGATATCGGCTCAGAACGAGAAATCAAAAAGCCGAGTTCAAACTCTACGTAAGTTAGTTGAATTCAATTACGCACAAATACCATTGGAAATAGTGTGAATCCGCCGATTTTCCCTCTAGCTATGGGTTGAATAACAGAACAGATTGGAGTTCCTTGGTTGGTAATCACTTTACCGCAGAAGTAATAGCAATCTACTGCGGGTAACTCTTTTGCTCAGTCAGTCATGTCTCTTACTCGACATGATCTCCCAAGTGTTATACCGTATGGCACTTCACTGACTGACTGACTAAATTAGCAGCAAGTTCGTCTCATCCTTTTACACTTAAAATGATTAGATGGAACCTTAAGTCCTATGGTGTCAGTTTTCTTTTCTTTTCATCTTGCACTTGCATATGGAAACTCTCTTCCGGCTTCTTCATTTCCAGTAAAGGTTGAGCCTCAAAAATTTAAATGCAATGTCAATCGCTATCTTCTGTCTTCTTAATTATTATTCTTTTATTGTTCTCTCTCTTTAATTATGTTTTCTTTTTCAGGTATTATTGTAAGTCCTATGCTAACAGTTTCTTCTCTCGCTTGTGGAACTCTCTTCCATCTTCTTGCTTTCCACTCAACTTTGATCTTCAAAAATTTAAATGCAATGTCCATCGTGATTTTCTGTCTTAAATGGTTAAGAATAGAAAATAGTTTAAAAACATATTTAACAAAAGTGAAAAAGAAGAGGAAAAAATAAATAAATAAACGCCTTTTTCTTTTATGAGGAAAATTGTGGAAGAGACAAGGGTATCTGATTACTGTTTTAAATCCTACCACTCTTCCGATAAATATTTGACTCAGTGATTTAATGTGATAAAGAGATAAAGTTCAGGAAATAGAGTTCGGGAGGTGGGTTTTTGAATGACCAGGTCAAAGGCTGTCTTTTACTGTATCTTGAGTACACATTAAGAATTTTCCGGCGGAAGCTTTATTAAGATAAAAAAAAGATAACTGAAATTTCGGACTTACAGTCGCCAATGTTTATCACCGGTGGTCTAAAGCATTTCCGGATTTCCGGATTTCCGGATCAATTTTAAATAAATTCAGGTAATTTTTCCGAGTCAGATGAGTAGAGTAGAGTAGAGTTGAGTTTCAATTTAGTTCCGCCGGGCGTGTGCTTGAAGGAGAACCTCCGTTCGCCTTGT
Source organism: Ascarosepion bandense (assembly GCA_037127315.1). Classification (NCBI taxonomy): domain Eukaryota; kingdom Metazoa; phylum Mollusca; class Cephalopoda; order Sepiida; family Sepiidae; genus Ascarosepion; species Ascarosepion bandense. The sequence goes on along the minus strand of JBBBDQ010000125.1, from coordinate 1,500,367 downwards.
TTCGGTCAATTCGGATTTGTTGATCTCCAATAATTAGAGTTAGAGCTGTGTGTCACATTCGCCTTCCCCAACCGAAAAGGCTAACTCTAAACGAAATAAAGCATCCTTTCAACTCATCCAAGTTGTGGAAGTTCGTTCCTTATAGTTCAATCTTCTACCCCCAGCTGTTCGACCGACATTTTCAACAAACTCCCGGCAAACATCACAGCGTGGAGAACGGCCGCCGGAGAAAATGTTCGGATGGGTCCGTTGGGGTGTTACACATCAGCAGAAAAATGAATCGCCAACCTGTTAAATTTTATCCGCATCAAATAATAATTTTGATGAATACAGAAGCACATAAGGGCATGCCAAAAAGCGAACAAATCGCTTTTCAATTGTGTTAATAAGCACCAGGATGTCAAACTGCCCTGTATAAACTTTTGGTCAGACAAGATGCTGGTGGTGTTAAGGATGGGTAGGAAAAGTGCCTATCTGGTATTTGGCGCCTATTTTCAGTCAGCCAGTTAAGTGCCATAAGTGAAATACGCTTTGGGCGATCATGTCTCGAAAGAGACATGACTGTCTGGGCAGAAGATTATCTCGCAGTAGGCTGTCATTGCTTTCTGCGGTAGACTGGTTGCCAGCCAAGGCTAAAAAACCCAATCTGTCCTATTATGTAACCCATAACTGGAGGGAAGAGACGGATTAATACCTTTCCCAAGAGTATTTGTGCGTAAGTGAATGCCATGAATTCAAATTGAATTCAAACTCGGCACCCTGATTTGTCGTTCCGAGTCGATATCCACTGCACCACAACGCACATCCAACGCACATCCAACGCACAGCGGCTATTTTAAGCGCTGATAAAGAAAATGCTAATCTTGCTAGTCTCAAATCCACACGCCAAGCACCCTATCAACCCTCAATATTCTTATGTATGTTATACAGAGTCTGCATGATAAAACCAGACCTTCATAAATTCAAGTGATATGATAAAATCTTATGACGGTTTCAGTCTTAATTTGTGCTGTTTCTTGTTTTATTTTCCAAACTCAACACGCACACACACACAATAAAATTAATTCACACCACGTGTATGTCTAAAAATACAATTGGGCGAGCATTCACCCCTTACCAAACCCTTGGGGTCAAAAACAAGAACGGCGCACACAAAAGTTCGGACATAGTTGAAGACACCACGTGGTCAAAAATATGAATTTTTGACCAATCAGGGCTCGAGATAAGAAACACATTTCTTGATCTCCCGGAGCCTCACCATCAAAATAAAAAGGATAGTAGAAACTTTCAACCAGACAGAGAGGAACAGCCAGCTCGAAACACAAAGAGGGGAACAGACAGCTCGGAACACATATAGAGAGAGAATTCAGCAGTTCACACAACAGACAGTATCACGTATCAATGAACATTGTTTCACCCTCTCTTTCTCTCATCTCGCTCGCAACACATTGTCCTTCCTTTCCCTCTCACATTCCCAATTCCTTTCTTTCTTCCTTTCTACAGCTTTACGGACAACTATATTTTTGTATAAAAAAATTTTTTTTTTTTAACGAAAATAAACAAAAATTTATTTTACCTTATTTGTAGTGCATTTCCCTTTTTATTTATTGTTAAGGGGAATTATACAAGCCCCCCTACAAATGTGAAAAATAATCATGAAAACTAAAATCGCTTTTCTTGAATGACTTCTAGAGAGCTTTTTCTGTGAAAAGTAGAGAAAAAACAGAAATCACAAAGTTTCATCATGCTAAGAACATTGAGGGCAAAAAGAGATTTCCCAGTGAGATCTATCTAATCTAAACTTATTTATAAATGGAACTTTGTGTGTGTGTGTGTGTGTGTGTGTGTGTGTGTGTGTGTGTGTGTGTGTGTGTCCGTTACCTATAGACTCCGAAACGGCTGAACCGATTTTCTTGAAAATTTACACAGTTGACTATAAGCGTCTGCGAGTGTTCTTAGCTAGGTTTTGTGTCGAGGTACCCCTGATAAATATAGAAAATCGATAATCGAAAAAATCGGGTTATAGAAGGAGTGGTCCGATTTTAATGAAATTTCATACACTCATAGACAAAGACATCAGAAACGATATTCAGAAGTTTCAAGGTTGCAGTTCTTACTATAGTGCAGAAAATCGAGAACATATATATATATATATATATATATATATATAAAGCAAGATGGTTGTGTGTGTGTTTGTTTATCTGCCTGTCTGTCTGTATTTTTTCAGCCCTTTTATTTTAGTTTTTGCTTCGGGTTTGGCTCTAAGTAGGTATAATTGTAGTTCTTAGTCTCAGCCATGATACCATTTACTCAGAGGACTTATTTAGCCTTCAAAATTCAGTTTACAACGAAAAAACTTATTTGATATCGATACCAGAAAATCAAAATTTGACTTACATCCATTCAATTTCTTTCTGTTTACGGTTTCGCTTTAACTGGAAACAACTGCTGCTTTTTAGTGTTTCGTGCCAACGTCCAAATAGTCTGAGCTCCAGGACCGTGGATTAGTTTTAAAGCTTTCATTACACCCGACCAGGTCAGCTTATCTTAACTGAAATGGCTTAGAATTCATTTTGAAAGTTATTTGAATACTTTTTCTTGAATGATAAATCATTTTAACATGAAGCGAAACGTTTAAACTATGTCACTCACATATTTAAGTCATAGCATATCTTCGTGATTTTAGCATTTTAGCCTATTTTAAGCAAAATAGAAATTATCTGTACTGAGAAAACATTGATGTGATGGAGCAAAAGTGACTTGATTTTCAGATTCAGCGTGAAAAAAAGGCCCAGAAACATGAGTCCATTGCCCGTCAACATTTGGACCGGAAAAAAAAATTTTTCTGCATTTTTCTTTCGTTCTTTTTCGGGTGTCGTCATCTCCGTAGCTATGCACGCTAAAATATTAGAATTAGCAAAACAAGACAATAATTATTTTTCTCTTTCTCTGTGTCTCACGAAAGCTATCAGCGGATTGTCGTGGCTTGTTCATACATGCCCAGTGACACCTCTTCAGCCTTCAATCCGGTCGCTTAACCTACTGACGTTATAAATGCACACAAAAATAACTTTTTAAAATAGCAATAAATCAAGATACACACGCAAACTATCAGACACACGGAAAACCCGTAGTTTTACATAAGAAATATATTTAGAAAGACTATCGACTGAATAATTAAAAACAATTTAATTAATGTAATGTGATCGATCCCGACTTGGCAGCTCAGATACAGTCACTTTCTCACCGGCGCAATGTAGCTTCCCTGTGTCTCTTCAACAAATACTTTCACGGCTTCTGCTCCGATGAACTTAGATCACTGGTGCCCCCTATATATAAATTTGTTGATGGCATGAAATATCTGAAGGTTCATTTTACTGTGTATATGAGCGAGGATTATTGTATTGTTGACTAAAATCTGTCTGATATTACCATCTACATAAAATCAAAACAACCCACACTTAATAAAATCACGTTTAAATCTGATCATAACACATGACATTGCATTTAAATATATGGTTTTGTTAACAATTCAAGTTCTCACGCGGTGTGATGTCATAGAACCACATTACAAATTTACGAACTGCGTTTGCTATTTTTGGTAACTGTTATCGTTGCTTAGCAAAGTTTTATGTCAACACAAGATAAAATCGTCTTTGATGGTGGATGTTTTTTTATGTTAACGTCCTTGTAACCTCTCTGAAGATGGCTCATGTGAGCCGAAAGCTTAAAACCATCTTAATAAAAAATTATCCAAATGTTGGAGAACTTTTGTCTTTATTTTCACCTGAAATTAAAGCCAAAATACGATGTTTAGAACGGCTCATGATTAAACATAACAGACATTCATTGTCTCTTATATTTAACAGTATATGTTTAGAAAAGTATTTGCTGCCTCGATACACTATCTGCAGACAAATCTGTTTCGCTGTATCACAGCTCATCAGTCCGGTTAGACATCCGATTGCTTTTAATCCAGGATTGAAACCCGACCGAATTAGCCTCAGTCGGCGATTCTACCTCTGAGCTATGGGTGCTCGGTAGAAAGAGGCAGACTTTTAACGTACGATGTATCATACGCCAGTAGCCAGAGTATAAATATATATATATATAATTCTGTACTTATAAAATATTCTTAGCACGAGTGCACATTTTTTATCCAATTTTTCGCGGTTTCATGTTGGATTAGACGCTTGGCAAAAACTATCAACTACCTCAAAGGCAGGTTACTCAGAGACAAATAAGGTAAATATTTCTGACCTACTTATAATACAACTACCATATCTTTGACAATCTGAGTTGAAAGAAACATGAACAAATATTAAAAAGGAATTAATCATTTCGTTTGACTTTTGATGTGGTTTTAAAAAAAATCAGAATGTAAAATATCAATTGACTAAACATGATATTTTCTTTTTTCAAACAATTGTTTGGTTCAGTATAAAAAAAATAAAAGTAAAATAAATAATTTATGGGAATCAACAAAATCAATAAACTTTTAGTTTTTAGATGGTGTTGAACGATTACAATCCGTGGAAAGAAGTATAATTGTTAGCCAGCCAGCAGTGGATAGATTAGATAGATAGATAGATAGATAGATAGATAGATAGATAGATAGATAGATAGATAGATAGATAAAGAACATACTGATAGATAGATAGATAGATAGATAGATAGATAGATAGATAAAGATAGATAAAGAACATACGTGATAGATAGATAGATAGATAGATAGATAGATAAAGAACATACTGTGATAGATAGATAGATAGATAGATAGATAGATAGATAGATAGATAGATAGATAGAAAAATTAGAGAGAGAGAGAGAGATAGAGAGAGAGAGTGAGGAGGGGAAACGAGATAGATAGATAGATAGATAGATAGATAGATAGATAGAGAGAGGGGGGAAACGAGATAGATAGATAGATAGATGAGAAAAATGAGATAGATAGATAGATAGAGAGAGAGAGAGAGATCGAGAGAGAGAGATTGAGGAGGGAAAACGAGATAGATAGATAGATATGAAAAAATTGAGATAGAAAGCGAGAAAGAATGTGTGTGTGTGCGTGCGTGCGTGCGTGCGTGCGTGCGTGTGTGTGTGTGCAATAACGCACTCCCGGTGACTAAATGAATTATTCTAGATACTTAAATAAAATAAATTCCAAGTAGTAAATATAACCGTTGGAGTCAGTCTTCGGCGTATTCCTTACAGGCGTCACTGTAAGTGTCTAAGCAAGAAAACGAGTTAAATGTGGGGAGAAATAGAGAGACAGACACACAGACAGAGACATTAAGGAGGGAGAGAGAGATAAAAAAAATGAAATAGAGATATGGAAAAAGTGAGATAGATATATTTAAATAAAATGAAGATAGATAATAGACAAATATGTACAGACATAGATAGATATTGAACAAATATAGACAGATCGATATACGCAGATTGAGATAGTGTGTGGCATTCGGCAGGATTCGAACCTGCCCCCTATCCATATTGGGGAAGCTACCATGTGATCTGGCACGTCTTAGACCTCTCGACCACGAATGACCATTAGTCTAAAAGAGGTTTTAATCAAGCGTATATAACAGTTTTTGATTTAGCGCAACAACCATCTCTGCTCTGAAATGTATCGTAATGTCAACAAATGTAAACATGTTACGGAAATTATCGAAGATTAACGAAACTTAGTTATAAACAACCGACAATTTGAAATGATTTATTTAGATAGATAGATAGATAGATAGATAGATAGATAGATAGATAGATAGATAAAGAACATACTGTGATAGATAGATAGATAGATAGATAGATAGATAGATAGATAGATAGATAAAGATAGATAGATAGATAAAGAACATACTGATAGATAGATAGATAGATAGATAGATAGATAGATAGATGAGATAGATAGATAGACAGATGAGATAGATAGATAGATAGATAGATAGATGAGATAGATAGATAGGAACAGACTGAGATAGATAGATAGATAGATAGATAGATAGATAGATAGATAGATAGATAGATAGATAGGAACAGACTGAGATAGATAGATAGATAGATAGATAGATAGATAGATAGATAGATAGATAAAGAACATACTGTGATAGATAGATAGATAGATAGATAGATAGATAGATAGATAGATAAAGAATACATACTGTGATAGATAGATAGATAGATAGATAGATAGATAGATAGATAGATAAAGAACATACTGTGATAGATAGATAGATAGATAGATAGATAGATAGATAGATAGATAAAGAACATACTGATAGATAGATAGATATAGATGATAGATAGATAGATAGATAGATAGATAGATAGATAGATAGATAGATAGATAAAGAACATACTTAGATAGATAGATAGATAGATAGATAGATAGATAGATAGATAGATAGATAGATAGATAGATAGATAGATATGAAAAACAGACAAACAATGTCCGTTGCAATTACGAATCGCGTTGAGAGAATTTCCGGTCACGAGACATTTTAACGCATGAGCCACGCCATATTTGATGATGAGCGATGATTCTTGCCGAATGACGTGAAAATGAACGTCGTTATCGGATGAGATTATAACCCCTCTGCTGCCTGTATCTGTCCTGACGCAAATGAAGAGCCCGCCACTAAAATTAAAAGGAAGCTGCCGATCTGTGGTGATGGTAAGGCTGGAGATAAGAAAGATTTACGAGAAATCTGGATTCAGAAAGAAATAAAATAAAAAATGAAGAGAAAATGTACAAAAATAAAAATGGCTGAAAAGAAAGAGAAGATAAAAAATTAAAAATATGAAAAAAAGGAAAGAGAGAAAGAAATGGAGAAAGAAAATGATAGTTAAAAAACGATGAGTAAAATGAGTTCGACAAGAAAGAAAAGACGAATGAAAAAAGTTGCGTGTGTGTGGTTCGGTGAGAGAGTCTGGCTGCATTTTTTTATTCCACAAGTTTTTTATTAACTGACAAATTCTGGAAATAAAATTTTGGACACAAATAACTGAAGTCAATATAAAACTGCGGAGTAGTGGCGTAATGGATACAGTCAGTCAGTTTAGGTGCCATACGTGATACACGCTTGGGCGATCATGTCTCGAAAGAGACATGACTGCCTGGGCAGAAGATTATCCTGCACTAGGTTGCCATTACTTTCTGCGGTAGACTGGTTGCCGACCAAGGCTATAGAACCCAATCTGTCCTGTTATTTGACTCATAGCTAGAGGGGAAAGAAATGTATTATATTATTATGTAGTAAATAGTGGGGGAACGGTTTCCTATTGTTATGAAGTAATAAACTGATCCCCCACTTTATGACCAGTAGAAGCCTTAATCATTATTCCAACTATTATATTCAGTCAGTCAGTTTAGGTGCCATACGTGATACACGCTTGGGCGATCATGTCTCGAAAGAGACATGACTGACTGGGCAGAAGATTATCCCGCAGTAGGTTGCCATTGTTTTCTGCGGTAGACTGGTTGCCGACCAAGGCTATAGAACCCAATCTGTCCTGCTATTTAACCCATAACTGGAAGGAAGAGACCTTTCCCAAGGGTATTTGCGCGTAAGCGAATACAATGGATTCAGCTGGAATTCGAACTCGGCTCCCCGGTTTCTCGTTCCGAGCCGATATCCACTGTACCACAACACACATCCTTGTACCACAACGCACATCTTTAGAAAACATGAAATGCACGGTTCCATCCATCATTTATACCTGAATCTGAATCAGGTATATATATATATATTTTTTTTTTTCCCCCACTCTCGTTTGAGAAACCCTTCCCGGGATGAATTCCACTGTTTTCGTGTCCGCCATTTCAGGGGATGTGCCGTACTCCCCACGCTTGGCAATTTGGCGAAGACTATTTAAACCATAGTTGGTTGCTTGTGTAGGTAGCCGTTGGCTCATAGGAGCTCTTCTACCCTTTGACAGTTCATAATTTTGGTTCTACAGGGTACCGACACTACCCTCCTCACCGATCTTGCGTCCAGCTGGGGCATCGGTTTAGTCGCCGACGACCCGTACCAAGTTACGTGGTACCGATAGCAGACATAACCTGACCTAAACTGTCATTTATATCAAGCTAATGAAATTCGTTTGCAATAATTTAAAGAAAAAATATAAAAAATATTTTATTCATACGTTAAATACGTTTAAATTTAAACTTGTATAAAAAAAAATTTTACGATTTTTAAATTGTTGGCTTTGAGTAAATTCTACTGGTTATTAATAGTGGAATTTTAAGTTTCTACACAAATATCCATCGAGGTTATATGACACCTGTGGAAGAAACCGATACAAAGTCCAGTGCCAACGAACAGATCATTAAGGTAAACAATGAACGTTTTGCTGTGCCTGGAATTCTATTCCATCCGTCCAACATTGGCATCGAAGAGATGGGCTTAGCTGTAACTGTCGTTTATATTTTGACCCTCGTTCCAGAAGGTAAAAGCTTTTTTAATTGTTCACTCAATAATTCTATCCAACTATCGCCCGGTTAACACTCCACCCATGACTATTGAACAGGTGAAGAGGCTCATCCCTTGTTCCCTGCTTAGGATGTGGTTTCTGGCTTTCTCTTCTCCATTCTTTTCACTCTTTTTTTTTTTTTCTCAATTGGAGTAGATAGACTAAACTATCGCCCCGTTCACACTCCACCCACACCTATTGAACAGGTGTAGAGGCTCTCATCCCTTGTTCCCTGTTTAGGATGTGGTTTCCGGCTATCTCTTTTCCAATCTTTTCACTCTTTTCTTTCTTTTTTTTTCCTCAATTGGAGTAGATAGACTAAACTATCGCCCGGTTCACACTCCACCCACGTCTATTGAACAGGTGTAGAGGCTCATCCCTTGTTCCCTGTTTAGGATGTGGTTCCAGGCTTTCTCTTTTCCAATCTTTTTACTCTTACGTAGCCTCCTGCGCTTCAGTGGCATTAACGCCTTGCTTGGGGTGATATGATTAAAAAAAAGAGTATATTTGTCTAGATCGTTTTTTTTTTGTTTTTTTTTTAGTTCGCGTTCTTTTCAGGGAAGTGTATTTTGTGAAACCAAACGGTTTGCGTAAACAACAAAAAAAAAGATGTGAGACTTGTATACCATTTTCGGCTCAGTGGTTAAAACCCAACAAAATTTGTGAAGGATCCTTTCCAGTTTATGGAAAATTATTTTTCGTATATACTTCCCAAACTCTAGTAACAACACCAATGAAATGTGGATGAGCCTAATTTTCAAAATATATAGAGCCCAGGTTAGTAAACGTGAAGAGAAGTTTTTGACAGCAAAGGGACAAGGCAAATTAATATCAAGGAGCAAGGAGGCGTTTGACATCAAGACAAAAGCATCAAGACACCACCAGTTTCCAGCCAGCTGCAGAGATACTAAAGAATTTTAAAATTCAAATTGAAATTCTCTTGCGGTTGGATAGCCAAGAACGAAAAAGAAATTTTCCCAAGCAGGAACTGTGATTTTAAAAGGGACTTTTAAAAATGTCTATATTTCTTCGAGACGGTCGTGGGATAAGTAAATGCAGGTTTTTGTATTTTTTTTTTTAAGGTTTTTTCTTTTTTCTCAATGCATTTTGCATTGTTTTCTCTTTTTCAAAATCCGTCTTTTCCTAAACCGTAATATTTTTTCGATGGTGTTAATCTTTTTATCAGAAACTGTTATCTTTCCTTGATAAGTGCACAAAAGGAAAATTTTTGAAAATCTTGTATTTGTACTTTTTCGTAATTATGGAATAAATGTGTATTCTTTTTAAGATTTTAAGCTGTGGTTAAGTCTTGTTTCGTGGTTTGCGCCTATTATGATTTGCTATTCCTACTAAGATTTTGTGTTTGGCATAAGAAGTTAAATATGGTGGGAAATAAAATTTTTATTGTTAACGTATAAATCAGACGGTTAATTTACATACGTGATACATTCTTGGTCGACTCGGTCCTTTTCGAGACATGACTAGACAGAAGATTTTCCCACAGTAGGTTGCCATTACTTTCCGGAATAACCCGGTTGCCAACCAAGATTATAAAACCCAATCTACCCTGCTATTTAACCAATAGCTGGAGGTGGAAGAGATGGATTAATACCTTTCCCAAAGGTATTTGGCATAAGTGATTCCAAGGAATTCAACTGGAATTCGAACTCGGCTCCCCGATTTCTCGTTTCGAGCCGATATCTACTGTACCACAACGTACATTCTTAATCGTTAATCAAGCTTAAATTAACGTGGGCAGGGCACTTGGTAAAAAGCTCGTCAGTTGCAGAGAAATATTTGTAGAAATGACATAGGTAAGCTGCATCACGTCAGTAATGCATCTTACCTGTGTTATGACTGAAGTCGAGATACCAGATCAGGATCGATTATATTGCAGATCCTTTTTTTGGATTTTGTCCAGAATTTCGAGATGAATAGCAGAAACACCCAACCAGATATGGCAACAGTATTCAATGCACGGAAGAATGGTAGATTTATAAATGTGCAAAATGGATTCTGACGTGAAAAGCTTCCTAACAGTAGATGAAGCTATAGGTTCAATATATTCATTCCACTTCAGATCGGTTGAAAAAGTGAAGTCAGGTTGGCGCAGTGGGTGGCTCTTAATGAGAATTGCATCAGCCATGCAGGAACCTTTCTCTATGGTGGTTAAAGGAAAGCAGTTTTGCTTTGACGGCATTAAAGATTACAAGCCATTTCCTGCCCCAGTTAACTACTGACTTGAAATCCGTTTCAAGAGCAGCAACCAGGTTTATTTGTCAGCCTTGGCAGATTTCCTATTGATTCGGAAGTAAAGTACCTCAGGATCCATAAAATACTTGCTGAAAAACAAATTACGTCATGCGAGTGGTTGGTTTATTTCATTCCGAAATAAACAGCCCAGCTATATAAAACAATCTGGTATCCAGGCTGAATATACGCCACATTCACCTCTTTCAAAGTCTCTGATCGCCGATTTGGCACCTCACCTTTCCTGAACCCCGCTCGACAGCACCGAATACTCAATGATCCGGATTTTTATAACATCTTTACGCCGTTTAAATGAAACAGAACATAGCTTATTTAATGGCATGCGGCCATATCACGTTAAAACATCGGTTCTCGTTCGATCGCCAAAGTTAAGCAATGTCGAGACTACTCAATACCTAGATGGGGGACCGCTTGGAAATACCAGGTGTTGTAAGACTGAGTATGCGGGTAGTAAAAATAAGTTTACTGTCATATCACATTGAAAAACCGGTTCTCGTTAGATCTCTGAAGCTAAGCAACGTCGTGTCTGTGCATAAATGGGTGACCACTTGGAAATATCAGTTGTTGTAAGCTTAGGTATGCCAGTGGTAAAAAGAGCTTACAGCCACATAATATTAAAACACCAGTTTTCGTTTGATCGCCGAACTTAAGCAACGTTGAGCCTGGTCAGTACTAAGACGGGTGACCAATTTGGGAATAGCAGGTGCTGTAATCTTGGATGTGTAGGTAGTGTAGTGGGTAACAGCTCAGGGTGGGAAATCTAAGAGCATAATTCCAAATCCAATTCCAATTGTATTTCCTGTATTCGCTTGAGCGAAAATACCCTGGTGAAAGGCATGAATCCACATTCCCCTAGCCCCTTAGTTATAGACTAAAAATTCTCATAATTAAAAAAATATATATTTTCTGGCTTTAAATAACCTTCAGAAGGTTGATAAGCCGTAAAAACATAATTCAGTCAATCATACAGATTATTTTACGCCGACCCAGCACCTCAACTGAGAGACACTTTCTTGAACCCGGCTCGACACTACCGAAAACCCAATGGCCAGGGCGCCATTGGCCACGGTGATATTTACGATAAAAAAATTATTATACGCTGCTAAAAGTGCTCAATAGATATGTTCTTCTTCTGTGTACCGTGTTTCTTCAGAAAGTTGATGATCATGGCCCTCCACAGTTTCCTGTTCTTTGTAGCTTTTAATAAATTTAATCTTTTTCTTATCTCTCCTAAACGCTATTTTGCCATCCGTTTACACAAACTTCTTCTTCTTTTACGTACCATGTCCCTCCAGGACGATGATGATCATGGCTCTCCACAGTTTCCTCTTCTTTGTAGCTCGTAATAGATTTTTTCTTTCTTTTTATCTTTTCATAACCTCTAGTTTGTCACACGTTTACGAAAACTCATTCTTCTTCTTCTGCGTGCCGTGTCCCTTCAGGACGATGGTGATCATGGCTCTCCACAGTTTCTTCTTCTTTGTAGCTCTTAATAAATTTTGTCTTTTTGTTATGCATAAACCGCAACTGTTAAATATTAATTTCCTTTTTGTTTCCATTTTCTCCAAAACTTCGCTGTTGTTCGGTCCGTGGAATCCTCAGCATCCTTCGGTAGAACCAGATATCTGTTCCTTCCAGTCTTTTCTTCGACTCTGAGATCAACCAACACTCAATGACATACAGGGGGACGGATATCACATAGCAGTTTGTTACTGTTTTAGTTGTTTCTAGTGAAATTTTCCTATTTCTTAGTTTTGTCTCTGTCTGAGATGTCACGTGAAGAGATTTTACTGTTTTCTTAACCCAGGCATAGAGCATTTGTTGGTTACTCTTTAGGTAGAGGATCTGCCCTTTGGTGCTTTTTAACCTCCGCCTTAGCGGGGTAGTGCATTCAGTTGCGTTTGTTTGTTTGTCTGACCGTGGTCAAGATACCGCAGGACACCCTGAATGGATTCGGATGAAACATTCAGTGATGATTGGCCTCATTACTGGCACGAAATGATTAAATTTTGGGTTCGATCTGGTACAGGATAAAGCTTGTGAGTTATTTTTCCGGTTTTATTAATAAAATATAATTTTGTCTTTTAATTGCCAAATACTGAAATGCCTCCCCAGTTTCATTTTAAGTGTACCTTTTAATTTTAAGAGCTGTCGAGTAACATTCTTTGATTTCACTCTTGAGATTTTCATTCTTTGTTTTCTTCTCTCTCTCTCTCTCTCTCTCTCTCTCTCTCTCTCTCTCTCTCTCTCTATGTCAGTCTTTTAATTAGCTATCTATATATTGATCTATCAGAGTCTGATCAATATCTGAGACATTGTCTCCCTCGCTTTCTCTCTCTCTCTCTCTCTCTATATATATATATATATAGTCATCCGCAGACAGATCTGTTTCGCTGTATCACAGCTCATCAGTACGGTTAGATATCCGATTGTTTCTAGCCAGGAATGAAACCCGACGGAATTGACATCAGTCGGCGATTCTACTATGTTATTCGGCTATGTTATATACAACTAGCAGTATAGCCCGGCGTTGCTCGGGTGTCATGAAAGCTTTAAAACTAATCCATGGTCCTGGAGCTCAGACTCTTCGGACGTTGGCACGAAAGACTAAAAAGCAATAGTTGTTTCCAGTTAAAGCGAAACCGTAGACTGAATGAAAAAGGAATGGATGTAAGTCAAATTTTGATTTCCTGGTATCGATATCAAATTTTCTGCACTATTGTAAGAACTGCGACCTTGAAACTTCTGAATATTGTTTCTTATGTCTTTGTCTATGGGTGTATCAAATTTGATTAAAGTCGAACCACTACTTCTATAACCCGATTTTTTCGATTATCGATTTTCGATATTTATCGGGGGTACCTCGACGCAAAACCTAGCTAAGAACACTCGCAGACGCTTATAGTACAACTGTGTAAATTTTCAAGAAAATCGGCTCAGCTGTTTCGGAGTCTATATGTAACGGACACACACACACACACACACACACACACACACACACACACACACACACACACACACAGTTTCATTTATAAATAAGTTTAGATATAAACATACGCCAGTAGCTGAGAGTGTTCAAATTCATTACTGAATGAACGGTGCGTAGATGCTTGAGTAGCGACTGTTTTTTTAAAGTCTACCATTCTTCCATAGTGCTCAATCAGGGTGTGAGAGCGTAAATATTATATATATATATATATATATATATATATATATATATATATATATATATATATATAAAACCAGTTCTGAAGACTGTCCTGATGCTATTAACATCAAAAATTACTATATGAATTCTGGTGAAAAATGGTTACTGAATATTAAGTTTATAAGTCTCAGAAATTCATTTGTTGTTGTCCTTAAGGACACATGGTTCAGTGGACATAGTCGTTCGTTAGTTCCAATGACTTGACCGAAACAGTTGTGAATTCAGCACCAAGTTACATACCAGTAACTTAGACTGTCGGGTTAGAGGGAGATGTTTCATGACTACCAAAAGTGGTTTCCCGCAAGGAATAAGAATGATGTACCCCAGGGATCTTAATAAAGGTTTAGGTGCAAAATTCTTAGCAGAAAAAATCTGGAATGTACAACGGCCGAAACGTCGTATAAATGGCAACAAAGATGAGGATAATAGTCCGAATAATACAATGGTTTATAAAAACATTATATCACTATACAAATTTTTCATGTTTCAGGTGATATTTTAAAATACATGATCAAAATTATTTATGTAGAAAATATAAGAAGAATTTATGATTAAATAGTTTAGTGGTAGTTGTGGGGGTGGGTAATATTCTTCAGTCAATAATGAGAATTAGGTTGAACTATGAAGTTGAAGATTTGAGTGGTGAAAGGCAACAGAGTAGCCTGATGTCATGGCATGACACTTTTTAATTTTGTCTAGGTAAGATACATAGTGGGACCATACATTATTTAAATGGGTAAACAATAATTTGTAAAAGCAGGTTAGATTTCAGGTTTGTTTTTTTTTTAATTTGATTTTGTACGATCTCATCAGTTGAAGGTGCTGGACTGTTTAGGTTAAAAATGGGATCAAATAATTATGGTTTACAAAGGTAAATTGTAGTTATAAAAACCAAATAACTATTGCGTGAGTCATTTATTTTAGTAAAATAATTTTTAATTTTTAAGTTATATTAGAGCATAAGTTATAAATGAATAATTTTAATTAATTCAATTTTAGAGAAAAATAATTTTGATGTTTACATAAAACCGTCAGTTCATCCGCACGATTCAGTAGTAATTTATTTTTAGGGAACGTTAAAATCTGCAGCATTTTATTCATGCTCAGAGGGCGGATGCCGTAGAACAACATACAGATTCTTGTTTTTTCCAGAATTTTTTTTATTTTTTTATTTTTAGGATTTCGTTTGTATCTTTTAACTTCCAAAAATACGCAGAAAGAGATGTTGGGTAACGGTACATGTTATTTTTGAAAGAAGTTAAATGGAAATACCAACGCTGTTTAAATGCGTTCTTAGAACATCTAATGTATTTTTCTTGGTATTGACCTCAGTGTCCATTTATGTATATATATATATATATATATATATATATATATATATATATTGTTTGCTCTGCCTGCGTATTGAGTGCTTTTTTGTTTTAGCTTTCTCGTCTCGGGTTTTTTCTTTGGGCTACGTACTTTGACTGATGTTCAAGTGCTTTTTTTTCTTTTTTTTATTAGAAATGTCTCCATCATGTGCTTACTACCGTGTTCGGAACGTAACATAGTCAATGTCCTTATCGATACATGCATAACAACATCATCCACATGCAAATGAAGATAAAAAATAGTGGAGGTATTATTAATAAAAAAAAAATCCTACACTGAATAACATCAATTATGAACATGGTAACAATGTGCTTACCGTGTTCGGAACGTAACATAGTCAATGTCCTCTTCGATATAGCATAATAGCATCCTCCACATGCAAAAGACACCAACAATATACGCGATCTCTCTGTTTATAATTTTCGTACCCTTCCTTACATCGTAGGACGACTAGCCGGCAGTCGAGACTATAGTGTCTGGGTGTGATAAAATTCTGATGCAATTATGGATGACGCAATATTTTTCAAAGAGAAACAAATTTCATCATACACCCCTCCGAAAACAGATTCATATTATTGTACACCACTGCAAATAATCTAATCTGAGGAAAAAACTAGAATTTGATTACACCCTGTCACTCCAATTGACCATATAGCGAAAGAATAAAAATTAAAGTATGATGCTATTATGTATGTATCGAAGAGGACATTCGATATATAGATAAATTATGAACATGGTAACAATGTGCTTACCGTGTTCGGAACTTAACATAGTCAATGTCCTTATCGATACATGCATAATAACATCATCTACATGCAAATGAAGATAAAAAATAATGGACGCATTACTAATAAAAAAGAGAAATCCTACACTGAATAACATCAATTATAAACATGGTAACAATGTGCTTACTGTGTTCGGAACTTTATATACCCAGGACTCTATATGCATAAACTTTAGACATGTTTATTTATAAGTAAAACAAAATTAATTCTTGATAATGGCTAAAAGTATAGCCGAAAGCGCTCGAAATTACAAAACCTTTGGACAATTCTTATATAATTTGAGTTCCGAAAAGAAAAAATTATACGAACAAATGAAACGTTATATAAAAAACTTAATGATAATACCTTGTCTGACATTTTCAATGAAACCTGAATAAAAGAGATTGTTGCCCAAATACACAATATATACAATAGAACCTCACTGTGCGAACAACTTGCTTTACGAGACGCCATTCATAAGAATTTTTGCATTTTACAACGAGTAAAAATTCGCAGTACGAGTAAGTGACCGTCATACTTAGTGGTGATCGGTAATTGAGGTAAAGGGAGGCAATCGATAACGTTGCTAGTCGACGTCATCGATTTCCAAGAAATAGCACGTTTTATTATGTTTTATTGTTGTTAATTTTTTCTAAATGCATTTTTCTGCTTAAAAACTTAAAAATAGGCATTTTGGGTGGTTTTGTTAGGAGTTGGAACGGATTAATTATTTTTCTACTAATTTCAATAAGAAAAATTTCTTTGTCATATAAGTAAATTACAATACGAGCTCGGTTTGCGAATGAATTAAACTCGTACTGCGAGGTCCTACGGTTTATATATCATGGACCCTTCCGACTATTTCGACATATGAGGAGCCGACAACCTCATTCAGTTTTTATGTTTATACCATATGTGACACATCAGTCTCGTTAGTAACCAGCAACACAAGTCACCATATTGTGCAACATTCAGGATATCTGTACATAGCAACAGGAATATTTGTTGAAGCTTTCGCCGTTGTCATTCGTCTCTTCGCCGGTCAATACAGATTTTTGGAACATTCTTATATATCCCTGGCACAAATATCTTTAGTTATTTCTACCCAGGGCAGCCTACTAGAAGTTAGTATAAGGCACGTTCATAGCTAAGAGGTTACTTATTAGCTTCTTTTTATACCTGAGCTACGGCCGTCCAACACTATAACACGAGGACCTTATTTGGCACAAATAAATCCAGGAAATCTCGCTTGAAGTTAGTATGAGTCACATTGAGAGCTGCGACGTTAATCGTTAGCTTGTCTTTATACCTGAGCCACGGCTGTCCAAACTATCTTTGTCAACTGTCAAGCTGGCTATATATGAGGACCTGTCACTCATCCTTGCAATATGATCAGCCGAGCAAAATTGTGGCTGCATCAAGAAAGTCTCAACTCCACCAATGTTGCATTTGTGAGAAGATTAGCATTGGACGCCCTATAGTCAAAAGTATAGCCACAGATCGCAGAGAGATATCTTTCGTGGAAGACTTCCAACTGAGTGGATATTGAACCAATATGGAGTTCATGATTCTAAGCTGCACAACAGTGTAGTCAAAATGGCTGCTCTCTCACTCTGCCTCTTTTTGACGTTCTCCCTCTCTCTCTATCGCTATATATATATATATATATATATATATATATATATATATACAATATAACCCGGATATAATAGACCCGGATATAATAAAAACACGGATATAAGATAGATTTTCTCTGGTCCCAAATTAGAACCTGTGGTAATATATATAAAATAGACCAAAGCCGGATATAAGATAAACCCGGATATAAGAGAATATTTATCCGCTCCCGACAACTCTCTTATATCAGGGTAAAACTGATAAACAATTTTCTTTGCGTAAGAGAAATTGCAATTATATTTTGTATTTATAAGGCTTAATTCGGCCCTGTCTACCTGAAAATTCCTTCGTGGTTAAGATACGTCAGATCAATTGACGGTTTCCTCTTGATCTAGGGATCGCAAGTTCGAATCCTGCCAGAGGACGCCTATTTTCTAAAGAAGATTTCTCGAATATTCGGGCCGGTATATATATACTGTTTAATTACATTAAAAAAAAAAATACAGAGTAACTACTCAAATACGAGTATCCATTAAAATAATGTTCAAATATATATATATATATATATATATATATATATATATATATATGTGTGTGTGTGTGTGTGTGTGTGTGTGTGTGTGTGTATGTATATATGTACTGGAAAGTGATGTTTTTTTATTAATCCGACAAATTTTATTACTTATTTTAGAGTATATATATACCAATATAATTGTAAAGGAATATCTTCCACGAATGCTTTTTATAATATATAGATATATTAAATCGATGAAAGACATTCAAAAGATAAAGACAACAACATTAATAATAATAATAATAATAATAATAATAATAATAACACGCATTTTGTATTCGTAGTTATTTAGAGCGAATGTAATGTTTTTTTTAAAAATCAATTTACACATTCCAGGTTTAAATAGAAATGTTCTAAAGAGGTGATGATTTACTTACTCTACAGGAAATTGTAGAGAGCCATGATCGCCTACGTCCTGAAGGGACACGGCACATAAAGAAGAAAATCTGAGGTTGAATGCATTGACTGTCGTCGCTCGTAAACAGAACAGCGTTTCATATGACTGAATCACAATTTGACTGGTAGAATTAATTTAGGTGATCCATGATTTTTCCTCTAACAATTATTGTAATAAATTTGTCCCAGTTATGGTCTGGGTTTTAATTACATCTTTGTAAATCCAACACATATGGCAACAAATCTGGCCAAACAATAAATAATTGATCATTTCCTTTACTGTCCAACTGAAAGGCTCACTAACAATGGAGACAGAAATCGATTAAACTCTAATCGACCCTTTTTAGATGTGTGGCTTCTTAAGAACATCGGACTAGAAGCAACGTAAGATTTGTTTATCAGACTAAAGTTGAATAAGCAACCCGACTCTTCGTATTAACTTTTAAACGGCGGACATCAGCAATTGATGTGTTAGTAATTTGAATGGGATACGTAATACATGCTTGAGCAAGCACGTCTCAAAAGAGACATGCCTGACTAGGCAAAAGATTTTCCCGCAGTAGGTTGCCATTACTTTCTGCTGTAACCTTTTTGCCAACTAAAGCTATAGGACCCAATCTGTTCTGCTATTTAACCCGTAGCTGGAGGGAGAAGCGACAGATTAATTTCTTTCCCAAGGGTATTTGCGCGTCACTGAATGCAACGAATTCAACTGGAATTCGAAATCGGTTCGGCGATTTCTCATTCCGAGACGACAAATGTTTTAGTTAAGTGCCATTCGTGATACATGCTTGGGCGATCATGTCTCGAAAAGACATAACTGACTAGGCAAAATATTTTCCGGTTGCCATTACATTCTGCAGTAGACTGATTGCCTACCAAGGCTATAGATACAATCTCTCCTGATATTTAACCCATAGCTGGAGGAAGAAGCATTAATACCGTTTACAAGGGTATTTGTGCATAAGTGAATGCAACGAAGTTGACTGGAATTCAAGCCGATATCCACTGTACCACAAAATGAGTAGCGGAATAAGAACGATTGGTTGAAAAATACGATTTTCTTTCTTCTTAAAATACCATACATTTTCCTAGGCGCAAACATTTAACTTAAGCACAAAATAAGTGTGAAGTTTTGTTCCGAACTACATCCGCACGCTACGTCATAAATAGTTTGTGAAACATGATCAAAGAGTAGATTTTCAACCGGCCAGCCGAAGGGAACGGACACCCGAGATGACGCACCCTACGGAATACGCACGCGCGCCGACGGCCACGCTAAAAACTGATAACAACTTACTCAGCGATATTAGATCCCCCCAGTTCACTACAAGTAGATAAGTACAAGCTGTTTCCTATATGCAGACACATATACACGCGTCACATAGAATGCACACAGGTGACACAGACAGCCTTACTAATACGCACATAGGCACATCTTAGTCCGACGGGAACACGCCAAGGTTCGCGTATCATGAAATATATTTTGCGTTTAGTAAACCATATTTTTTCTTTGTTTAAAATTATTCCTTGTCTAAATGATATCTAAACTTATTTGTAAATGGAACTTTGTCTGTGTGTGTATGTGTCTGTGTGTGTGCGTGTCCGTTACTTATAGACTCCGAAACGGCTGAACCGATTTTCTTGAACATTTACACAGTTGTACTATAAGCGTCTGCGAGTGTTCTTAGCTAGGTTTTGTGTCAAAGTACCCCCGATAAATATTGAAAATCGATAATCGAAAAAGTCAGGTTATAGAAGGAGTGGTCCTATTTTAATTGAATTTGATACACTCATAGGCAAAGACATAAGAAACGATATTCAGAAGTTTCAAGGTTGCAATTCTTACAATAGTGGAAAAAATCGATAACATATATATATACAAAAGGCAAGATGTTTGTGTGTGTGTCAGTTTATCTGTCTGTATGTCCTTTATACAAAACCACAATTTTTATCCGATTCTCACCAAACTTCACACAAATATTCTTTAGGCTGAGTCTGAGCTCCAGGACCATGGATTAGTTTTAAAGCTTTCATTACACCCGAGCAACGCCGGGCTATACTGCTAGTAAATAAATAAAGAGAACAGGATTCAAAAAGTGATCATTTTTGCTTCGGGTTTGGCTCTAAGTAGGTATAATTGTAGTTCTTAGTCTCAGCCATGATACCATTTACTCAGAGGACTTATTTAGCCTTCAAAATTCAGTTTACGACGAAAAACAATTTATTTGATATCGATACCAGGAAATCAAAATTTGACTTACATCCATTCATTTTTCTTTCAGTCTACGGTTTCGCTTTGCCTGGAAACAACTATTGCTTTTTAGTCTTTGGTGCCAACGTCCAAAGAGTCTGAGCTCCAGGACCACGAATTAGTTTTAAAGCTTTCATTACACCCGAGCAACACCGGGCTATACTGCTAGTGAGCTCATAAGTATGTTCATTGAACTGGAGACTAGAGAATATAATTATTTAATCATTTTAAACTTTTTTTTCAACAATACATGGCATCATTCATATCAACTATTATGGCAACAATATACTATTTTGGGTCTCATCTGACTCTTGTAAAGATGAAGCATGATAGAAGGAATCAGGTAATATGTAGAAATTACTATATATCATTTACATATTCCCTTTAATATATATCCTATTTTCATACACCCCTTTAAGCGTAAACATCAGCAAATATTCTTTGGGGTAAATGGGGGATAACTAAGACATCCGGAAGTGGCATGACTCATGGAACGAGAAAGATCTACCACAGTGATCGAAATAAAATGTTCAGTTCAAAATTCTAATCACCTGAAGAAGCCCAGAGCGTACAACGGCCGAAACGTCGCGAATATGATAAAAAAGATAAGGATAACAGTTCGAACAATGTAAATAGTGTAAATACGACCTCATCTCAGAAGTATAGCAATCTGAATCTGAGGAGGGAACTGATTTTTAAATGTCGACACAGGAGCCGGTTTAAACTATGTTAAACTTTTAGCCCCCTCGTTCATTCCTCTGAAGACTTTATTCACATCAGACTATTCTACGGAATATATATATTGTTTAATTGTATATCATTGTTATATGTGTCGAGTTTTTTGTTTATATATATATATATATATATATATATATATATATATATATATATATATATATATATATTAAAAAAGGATTAATTCAAAGATGTTGAATGGCCATTTCGATATGAAGATCCCCACGGGGAACGACACATCACCTCAGCAACAGAAAAAAACCTTTCAGAAACTGGAGAAAAATTAGTCTACTTTTCCTTTTTAAATAGATTGCAAAGAAATTAAAAAATAAATAATAAAATAAAATGAAAATAAAAATAAAGGGAAAGAAAAAGAAAAGGAAAAAGAAAAAGAAAAAGACAGAATAAAATCAAATAAATAAGAAAAGAAAAAAATTGACATCGTCAATTTGCTCTGTAATATTTTATTACATGGAGCTCTCTTTCTGTATCATTTTTTAATTTTAAAATAAATTTTTTAATATTAATTAGGATCGGGTTTTTTGGAATTTACCTTCCTGCTTTTTTCCCTTGGATTGAAGTATCTGAATTAAAATATATATATATATATATATATATGGGTTTTTATATGTCTATGGTATTGCTTACATATTTGTTTTTGCTGATGTTTGAGTGTATATATATGTGTATATATATATATGTGTATATATATATATCGTATATGTGCATATGTATATATGTATCTGTGTGCGTGTACATATATGGGTATACATATATATGTGTATGCGAGTATGTGTGTACGCATTTAAGTATGTGTGAGTTGTATGTGTACATATATATGTTTTTTTACATTACTAAAGTTATACTGTATTATAACTGTATTATAACCGAAAATTTACCTACATTATGGTATTATTATTATTATTGTATTGTTAACCGAATAATTAGTATAATTTTGATTTTATAGTGGCGCGGTGGTAATTGTGATTAAAGCGGATTGATTAAGTTGTATATTTTAATTGTTTAATTTTCTTAGGTTTTTTTAATTCCAATTTCATATCCTTTCACTAGTAATATGTAAATTAATTTTTAAACTAAATAATTAAGTTTAAACAACTAAATTTAAATAGAATAATTAGACTTACTTTTAAATTAATTTTTTTTTAATTTTTAAATTTTATATTGTATTATATTTGTTTTCTTGATTGTATAGTTAATATAATTTTGATTAAACAGTGGTGTGATGATTTTGTGATCACAACAGATTAACGGATTATCTCTTAAATATATTTTTAATTTTTTAGACTCTAATTTCTTATCCTTTCATCGTAAATTTATAATTTTTATTTATTTTTTATTTTCATTTTCTATCATCTGTTATATCTAATTCAAATTTACTCCTCTCTTCTTTCTTCTTCTTCTTCTTCTTCTTCTTCCCTTTTCGTTTACGCTTTAAGATACTTACCCTTTCTTTTTAATGCTATCTCTCCCCCCCCCTCTCTCACCTAACCCACTTTCTTTACGTTTCAAATCTACGGGTCAGCAGCCTAACTGACAAGTTGAATGTATCTTTGGGTTTTTGTTGACATCCACTCTTACGCGTGTTCTTTGAATATATGTTGCGTGTATATATATATATATATATATATATATATATGTGTGTGTGTGTGTGTGTGTGTGTGTGTGTGTTCGCCGAACTGATGTAATGATGTATTTTTTCCTTAAATTTTCTTTTTTAAGGGAGCGACCCTTATTTTTATTCGTTTTTTTTTTTTAGGTATTTGTGAATTTCATTTGTGTAAAATCCTTTATACAATAAGACGGAAGCTGATGATGCTTCGCCTGAAAGAGGCCTGAACTTCCGATTTACTATGAAATAACGTGCCTCCCTTAATTTTTCTAAAATTTGCTCGATATGGATTTATATACATATATATTTAGAGCTCTCTTAGAGAGTTACCCTAGCACTGCATGTACAGGATACTCCTTTGGATTCTTCTATATCTCCACCGCATATATATATATATATATATATATATATATATATATATATATATATAATGGACACTGAAGTCAATACCCGACAGCAACAGTCTGTTTCATGCTTAAATGTAACCGTTAGGCCAAGTGTTTTGTTTTGGTTCGATATATGCTGGTGTTATGGTGCTCCATCTATAGGAATGGGTTCTTCCTCTGTCAATAAATATTATGCTGCGCGACCTCCAGGGACGCAGTTGTGACGCTGTGTAACTATACCCTCCGGACTTACACTTGTATTTAGTTGATTACTAACACTTTACTTTGTATATATATTTTTTAATCCTTTCGCCCCAAGCAAGGCAGTTTTACTGCCACTGGTGCGCAGGGGCTTACATAGGAGGTAAGTGATGAGAAAGAGGGACAGGGTATAGGGGGTGTCAGAAAGTGGGTGAAAGAAGAATGAGAAAATCGATGTGATAGGAGAGGGAGTGGACGAAGAAAAAACATGAGGGAAAAGATGCGAGTCAGAAGGAGAGAGAAAGAGAGAGAGAGAGAGAGAGAGAGAGAGAGATGACAATTGACTTTT
Source organism: Ascarosepion bandense (assembly GCA_037127315.1). Lineage (NCBI taxonomy): Eukaryota > Metazoa > Mollusca > Cephalopoda > Sepiida > Sepiidae > Ascarosepion > Ascarosepion bandense. Next base: position 1,476,136 of record JBBBDQ010000125.1, on the reverse strand, counting down.
CATTTAAATTCTTGGAGATTGTAGCTGTCGAGGAAGCGAGTATACAGAAGGGAATTCCACAGGTGGGAAGTGCGAGAAAAGAATCTGGGGAGTAGAAGTAGCGGCTACATTTTATTGGTTTCACTGTAAAAGGGTGGGACCTAGTTGCTAGTCTAGTAGCTCGAGTAAATTCATATATAGGGGTCACCAGGGAGCTAAGTTCATTGGAACAGAAGCCGTGAAAATATGTTCCTCGGGTGTAATGAAAGCTTTAAACGTAATCCATGGTCCTGGAGCTCAGACTCTTTCGACATTGGCACGAAAGACTAAAAAGCAATAGTTGTTTCCAGTCAAAGCGAAACCGTAGACTGAAAGAAAAATGAATGGATGTAAGTCAAATTTTGATTTCCTGGTATCGATATCAAATAAGTTTTTTTCGTCTTAAACTGAATTTTGAAGGCTAAATAAGTTTTCTGAGTAAATGGTATCATGGCTGAGACTAAGAACTACAGTTATACTTACTTAGAGCAAAACCCGAAGCAAAAACCAAAATAAAAAAACCTGATCTTGATCAGACCCGATAGAATATCGGGGTATCGATTTCCGATATCGGGGAAAAGTCGGAAAAATAAGTAGCCTAAAGAATATTTGTGTAAAGATTGTTGAGAATCAATAAGAATTGTGGGTTGGTATAAAGGACATACAAACAAACAGAAACACACAGAAACACCTTGCCTTTTATATATATATAGATGTGTGTGTGTGTGTGTGTGTTTATTTACTCTGTCCCCCACCCCTAATAGGGTGAGTTGTGGCACCAGATCTTTTTAAGGGGGAGACCCGAGCGCGTACACTCGGGTCAAGGGACAAAATTTATTCAGTCCTCGCTTACAAGATGACGGGGTACCAAGTTTGTCTTAGCATGTCTAAGCTGGTCTTCGCATGTCATGGCTGATTGTACCTCTTAGCCCGTAGCAAGTGAATATATGTGTGTGCATGATGTATATGATAAGATAAAGAACATATGGGTAACGTTTTAACATGTTTTAATTTTATTAATGTTTTGTCAGAGAATGAAATATGGAGAAAAATGACAAAGAAATTCTGGTATTTTTATTTTTGTGTTGTTTGATTTTCATTTGTTAATCATGCTTCTCGTGCATTCGACTTGATAAACAAACTTTAATATAATGTTTGACTTTCCGAATTCTAGAAAAGACAATGCGTACTTGTTCGAAGTTCCAAGAATTAACAGATTCCAAGCCTTCACGAAAAACCGTAAATATTGCTGTATGTATGTAAGTATATGAACATTCTAGTTTATCATCTAAATCCCACAAAGACAATGTATATTCTCAATGAATACAGTTTCCACAAAATGTCATTAAAAAAACTTCTAATTAATCTATTATTGTGAGTCTATCTATCTATCTATCTATCTATCTCTGGTCATTACCTATCTCTCTCTCTCTCTCTCTCTATCTATCTATCTATCTCTGGTCATTACCTATCTCTCTCACTCTCTCTCTATCTATCTATCTATCTCTGGTCATTACCTATCTCTCTCACTCTCTCTCTGTCTATCTATCTATCTCTGGTCATTACCTATCTCTCTCTCTCTCTCTCTATCTATCTATCTCTCTCAGTTCATTATCTATCCATCTATCTATCTCTCTCAGTTCATTATCTATCCATCTATCTATCTCTCTCAGTTCATTATCTATCCATCTATCTATCTCTCTCAGTTCATTATCTATCCATCTATCTATCTCTCTCAGTTCATTATCTATCCATCTATCTATCTCTCTCAGTTCATTATCTATCCATCTATCTATCTCTCTCAGTTCATTATCTATCCATCTATCTATCTCTCTCAGTTCATTATCTATCCATCTATCTATCTCTCTCAGTTCATTATCTATCCATCTATCTATCTCTCTCAGTTCATTATCTATCCATCTATCTATCTCTCTCGATTTCTATCTATCCATCTATCTATCTCTCTCAGTTCATTATCTATCCATCTATCTATCTCTCTCAGTTCATTATCTATCCATCTATCTATCTCTCTCAGTTCATTATCTATCCATCTATCTATCTCTCTCAGTTCATTATCTATCCATCTATCTATCTCTCTCAGTTCATTATCTATCCATCTATCTATCTCTCTCAGTTCATTATCTATCCATCTATCTATCTCTCTCAGTTCATTATCTATCCATCTATCTATCTCTCTCAGTTCATTATCTATCCATCTATCTATCTCTCTCAGTTCATTATCTATCCATCTATCTATCTCTCTCAGTTCATTATCTATCCATCTATCTATCTCTCTCAGTTCATTATCTATCCATCTATCTATCTCTCTCAATTCATTATCTATCCATCTATCTATCTCTCTCAGTTCATTATCTATCCATCTATCTATCTCTCTCAGTTCATTATCTATCCATCTATCTATCTCTCTCAGTTCATTATCTATCCATCTATCTATCTCTCTCAGTTCATTATCTATCCATCTATCTATCTCTCTCAGTTCATTATCTATCCATCTATCTATCTCTCTCAGTTCATTATCTATCCATCTATCTATCTCTCTCAGTTCATTATCTATCCATCTATCTATCTCTCTCAGTTCATTATCTATCCATCTATCTATCTCTCTCAGTTCATTATCTATCCATCTATCTATCTCTCTCAGTTCATTATCTATCCATCTATCTATCTCTCTCAGTTCATTATCTATCCATCTATCTATCTCTCTCTCAGTTCATTATCTATCCATCTATCTATCTCTCTCAGTTCATTATCTATCCATCTATCTATCTCTCTCCGTTCATTATCTATCCATCTATCTATCTCTCTCAGTTCATTATCTATCCATCTATCTATCTCTCTCAGTTCATTATCTATCCATCTATCTATCTCTCTCAGTTCATTATCTATCCATCTATCTATCTCTCTCAGTTCATTATCTATCTATCTATCTCTCTCAGTTCATTATCTATCTATCTATCTATCTATCTCTCTCAGTTCATTATCTATCTATCTATCTATCTATCTATCTCAGTTCATTATCTATCTATCTATCTATCTATCTATCTCAGTTCATTATCTATCTATCTATCTATCTATCTATCTATCTCTCTCAGTTCATTATCTATCTATCTATCTATCTATCTATCTCTCTCAGTTCATTATCTATCTATCTATCTATCTCTCTCAGTTCATTATCCTATCTATCTATCTATCTATCTCTCTCAGTTCATTATCTATCTATCTATCTATCTATCTCTCTCAGTTCATTATCTATCTATCTATCTCTCTCTCTCAGTTCATTATCTATCTATCTATCTATCTATCTCTCTCAGTTCATTATCTATCTATCTATCTATCTATCTCTCTCAGTTCATTATCTATCTATCTATCTATCTCTCTCAGTTCATTATCTATCTATCTATCTATCTCAGTTCATTATCTATCTATCTATCTCAGTTCATTATCTATCTATCTATCTCTCTCAGTTCATTATCTATCTATCTATCTCTCTCAGTTCATTATCTATCTATCTATCTCTCTCAGTTCATTATCCATCTATCTATCTCTCTCAGTTCATTATCCATCTATCTATCTATCTATCTCTCTCAGTTCATTATCCATCTATCTATCTATCTATCTCTCTCAGTTCATTATCCATCTATCTATCTATCTATCTCTCTCAGTTCATTATCCATCTATCTATCTATCTATCTCTCTCAGTTCATTATCCATCTATCTATCTATCTATCTCTCTCAGTTCATTATCCATCTATCTATCTATCTATCTCTCTCAGTTCATTATCCATCTATCTATCTATCTATCTCTCTCAGTTCATTATCCATCTATCTATCTATCTATCTCTCTCAGTTCATTATCCATCTATCTATCTATCTATCTCTCTCAGTTCATTATCCATCTATCTATCTATCTATCTCTCTCAGTTCATTATCCATCTATCTATCTATCTATCTCTCTCAGTTCATTATCCATCTATCTATCTATCTATCTCTCTCAGTTCATTATCCATCTATCTATCTATCTATCTCTCTCAGTTCATTATCCATCTATCTATCTATCTATCTCTCTCAGTTCATTATCCATCTATCTATCTATCTATCTCTCTCAGTTCATTATCCATCTATCTATCTATCTATCTCTCTCAGTTCATTATCCATCTATCTATCTATCTATCTCTCTCAGTTCATTATCCATCTATCTATCTATCTATCTCTCTCAGTTCATTATCCATCTATCTATCTATCTATCTCTCTCAGTTCATTATCCATCTATCTATCTATCTATCTCTCTCAGTTCATTATCCATCTATCTATCTATCTCTCTCAGTTCATTATCCATCTATCTATCTATCTCTCTCAGTTCATTATCCATCTATCTATCTATCTCTCTCAGTTCATTATCCATCTATCTATCTATCTATCTCTCTCAGTTCATTATCCATCTATCTATCTATCTCTCTCAGTTCATTATCCATCTATCTATCTATCTCTCTCAGTTCATTATCTATCTATCTATCTCTCTCAGTTCATTATCTATCTATCTATCTCTCTCAGTTCATTATCTATCTATCTATCTATCTCAGTTCATTATCTATCTATCTATCTCCAGTTCATTATCTATCTATCTATCTATCTCAGTTCATTATCTATCTATCTATCTATCTCAGTTCATTATCTATCTATCTATCTATCTATCTCAATTCATTATCTATCTATCTCAGTTCATTATCTATCTATCTATCTATCTCAGTTCATTATCTATCTATCTATCTATCCTCAGTTCATTATCTATCTATCTATCTATCTATCTCAGTTCATTATCTATCTATCTATCTCAGTTCATTATCTATCTATCTATCTATCTATCTCAGTTCATTATCTATCTATCTATCTATCTATCTCAGTTCATTATCTATCTATCTATCTATCTATCTCAGTTCATTATCTATCTATCTATCTATCTATCTCAGTTCATTATCTATCTATCTATCTATCTATCTATCTATCTATCTATCTAACACTGTTCCTATCTGTCTATCAATCTATTTCCACAAACTGAGATCAATCTATTTTCTCATACTCACATCTAAGTATCTCTGTATTTCCATATACACGTGTATATCTATGTACACATAGATAGATAGATAGGACTATATATATATATATATATATATATATCTTATCTATCTCTCTCTCTCTCTATATATATATATATATATATATATATATCATATCTATTTCCACATAGTCATATCAATCTATTTCTACACTCATATCTATTTCAACCTATTCGTATCTATCTATTGTATTGCCGAGGTGGCAGTACGATACCAGATGATATATGCGAAGTATCTACAGCACAATATCCGTGCTAATGGATATTAAGTACAAATAAGACAGAACAATAATAATTAGAAGAGAGGAGAAGTTAAGTTGTTAGAGTCACAGAGAGGACAATCTGATAAGAATCGTCAGTGACGCTTCGACTTCCTGATTGCAATCAATCTTTATTTATATAGCTATTTCAATCTTTGAGATCGCTAGAGGGGTGTCAACTGCTCTATAACACTTTCTATTTAACTATTTCATAACAATCTATCTATTTTGGCATGTTCTTATCTGTGCTTCTCAGGCAATATTTACAAAGGTTAGGCAAGTATGGCACTTGTCCGAACGTGTTTTAAATGGTAGTTGAAAGTTGTCACGCCAACTTTCCAATGGGTAAAAAATTGACTAGCTTGAAGCAGTTTTAACATTAGGAATGCTGTCTTTTATCTTGAACACTGATCAATGTGACTCCTATGAATTATAGGCAGTATCAATTGATCTCTGTTCATATAAAAATAACATAAATCCATTTCTCATATGCAACTAACATTGATTCTCTACTAAAAAATAATGGCGTGCACTTTATGGCGGACATTGTGCAACAGCATGTGGGTGGCAAATTGCAAGACTAAAATTTTGGATCATTCTAATGTTCAATATCGATCCGAAAGCAGTCATTGCTATGTGTGTGAGAGAGAGAGAGAGAGAGAGAAAGAGGGGGTGGGAGGTAGTGAGTTCCGGATTGATGGTGAGAATGTAGCCGATTTCTAAATGCTCTTAGCCCCGACGCTTTAAATCTAAACGGCGACATGATGCAAAATGTTTGTATTTTACAACATTTACTTTCTGTATATGTATTAGCCAAGAATCATAATTTAGGCAACAGTGTAACACACACACACACACACACACACACACACACACACACACATTATATATATAGGCTTTAGATGTAAGTAAGTATATATACATGTGTATGCGCACAGATACACAACAATATAAAAATATTTATCAGGTATTACTAGAACAGGGCCCAATGCGGCATATCAGAGCAATAAAATATATACTGATAGATATGGCTATTACCCTACATTTTAAGCAGGACTCGAATATGCACCTAATGTTTGCATAATGTATGAAATTCAGAGTCGTACTTAAAACGTGGGATAACATATATATATATATATATATTCGTCATCCACAAGAGTGTTTCGCTGTATCACAGATCAACAGTGAGGCTAGACATGCACTTGCTTCTGGCCAGGATTGAAACTCGACCGATTTGGTGTTTAGTTGCTAACCCCTAAGCCATAGGTGCATGGAATCAGAGAAGGGAAATTTTAGCATGTTATATATAAGCGATGTATACACACGCCAGTCACTCAAATAACTCAATTCATTGCTGAAGAGTAATATATATATATATATATATATATATATATATATATATATAAATTCCGAATTCTACATACGTTGAATAGCTATTTATGCGAGAAAAATCTCGCTTCTTCAGCAACGATCAAAAGCATTGTTTTTCTTTTATACTGGACTCTCCCGTCGTTTTCAATGTATGAGACTCCAAGTAACTGAGTTTTTGTGAAGGCATATGCAAAACCACCCACACTTTTTGGTAAAAAAAAAAAAAATTACAGAGAACTGGAGCACAGTAAACAAACAAAATCCCCAACGGCCCTCTGGAGGTTTTGAATTCAGAATTTTCTTTCTCCTAGACTGTTCACAACCCAAGGCTATAGATTAAATTCTGTCCGGCTATTTACCCATAGCTGGGAGGAAAAGGAAATAGATTCGTACTTTAAAAAGGTATTAGCACATAAGTGAATGTAATGAATTCGACTGGAATTCAAACTCTGCTCTCTGAGTCCTTATTCCAGGCCGCTACTCATGTGCCTTGTGGTGCAGTGGATATCTGCTCGGAACGAGAAATCGGAGAGCAAAGTTCGAATTCTAGTCGAATTCGTTGCATTCACTTACACGCAAACACCCTTGGAAAAGTATTAATTCGCCGTTTCTCCAGCAATGGGTTAAATAGTAAGACAAGTTGGGTTCTATAGCTTTGGTTGGTAACCAGTCTACTATAGAAAGCAATGACAACCTACCGCAAGGAAAATCTTCAGCTCAGTCAGTCCTATCTGTTTTCGAGACATGATCGTCTAAGCGTGTATAACGTATGGCACTTAACTGATTGACCATTACTCCACTGCGCTCCCATAGTTGTGGTACAATGGGTATCGACTCAGAATGAGAAATCGATGTACCGAGTTCGAATTCCACTTAAATTCGTTGCATTTACGTACACGCAAATACCCTTAGGAAAGGTATTAACCCATCTCTTATACCTTCAGCTATACCTTCAATAGCAAGACAGATTGGCTTCTATAGCCTTAGTTGACAATCTGTCTACCATAGAAAGAAATGGTAACCTACTATCGGAAAATCTACCTAGTCAGTCACGATCGCCCAAGCGTATATCAAGTATGGCACTTAACGGACTGATATATATATATATATATATATATATATATATATATATATAATTTGTGTGCTTAGGCAGCAAATTTTCTTTTAAACATATCAGATTAAAAAGATATCAAACATTGTGTCTGCCTGTTTTGAACAAAATCCGTTCATAATCGCGGATAATCTTTCACGTATTATAATTGAAAGATGTCAGAAATTAGATGTAACGCTGACAGATGTTATTATCATTCATTTCTCAATGTACCCAAGTACTTTCAATCTCTTTCCGAGATCATCTTCAGGGGTGTGAGTGATGGTAACAAAATATAATCGCAAAACTGTGTTGCTAAAAATTACTGTACATTTTTTCTGCTTCAAATATAACGGTTGACAAATTGCTAGCGTTCATTAGAACGTGAAAATTATTCAAAATTGATTGTTTTTTGTTATAATGTCATGGTCATGCACATGTTAAAACCATGAAAAGGCTATTCTTTTTACAAACATTTTAGAACATTACTACAGTATTCATAGCTGATTCTATTAATTGACAGCTTAAGTTTTTTAATGAATATTGCCTCGAGAATCTGTAGTTTGCTTTGTTTTTTCTTGTTTATATATATATATGTATGTGTGTGTGTGTGTGTGTGTGTGGACACTGAGGTCAAGACCCAACGGTCACAGTCTATTTTATGCTGAAATGCAATTATCAGGAAATTAAGATTGCTTTCAAGTATGAGACTGTCTCCGCTGTTTGTAGATCTCAGCCTCAACTTTTATATATTTGAATATAAACACTCTTTTCCTTCTTCTTCTTTGTGCCCTGTCCTTTCAGGACGTAGGCGATCATGGCTTTCCACATCTCCCTATCCCTGGTGGCTCTTAGCACGCTTTCTCCTGTTACACCACGCAACCCCATTCTGTCTTACACTTGCTCAGGCCCTTTAAATATGTTATCTGCTGCTTTCCCCTGTCTTTTTTCCCCTCTATCTGGCCTGTGAGTATCAGGTTCTCCAAGTCCTCTTTCCTCATTGCATGTCCAAGGAACTTTAGCTGTGTCTTCCTGATGCTCAGTACTAATTTCCTTTTCGTTTCCATCATTTCTAAGACCTCATCATTGCTCACATGCTTATCCATGCCGTCTGGTCCAGCTGCTTTGTTTCTATTCAGTTTGGCCATTGCAACTTCTATTTCAGACTTTAGATTTTAATATTTTCGGTATTTGACCTTTTTCCCTCTCTTCAGTTCTTTCTCACGCACACTCTCTTTTTCATCTTAAATTCATCGACCGTTTTTTTTCCACCTACTTAGCGGTAAAACATAGGTACAAGTCCTTCTTCATTTGTATTGCCCTTTCGAAATGCATCTTAATCATGAATATAGTGTTCCTTGTTCCAATGTCTTTGATGAACCCGCACTGTTCTTGTTCTATCTCTGGCCTGATTCTGCTTCTCGTTCTATTCATCAGGATTCGAACGATCAGTTTTGTAATGCGGCTTATTAAACTGATTGTTCGGTGAAGTTCACACGCGTTTACACCTGGCGTCTTAAGTAGTTCTATGAAAATCAGTTTGCTTAGGTCATCTGGTGTTTCACCACTATTATAAATTTCATTTATTATTTCTGTAATTTTCTCTATGCCGAATTCTTCCAGGTTTATCAGCAGCTTTATTACAATGTCGTCTGGTCCAGCTGCTTTATTTCTATTCAGTTTGGCCATTGCAGTTTCCATTTCGGAATTTAAATATTTCCGATCCATTCTCATCTTTGAGTATTATCGGTTGCTCTTTCTTGTCGTTGAAAAGATCTTTTATATATTCTTCCCATCGCTGGAGTATTTACTCTTTCTCTAATATGATCGTTCCAACCTTGGATTTTCTACATCCTGTTGAGGAGCAGGTTTTTTGTCCTGTCAGTTCTCTTATTTCTTTATGCATGTCTGCTTTAATAGTCCTGCTTAATCTCTCTACTTCTGCACATTCGTCATTGAGCCATTCCTCTTTAGCCTGTCTGCATTTACGCCTCATTCCTTTGTGTGGTTTCCTGTATTGCATGTCTTGGCATCATTTTCTGTCTCCTTTGTATCATGTCGAGAATCTCTTCGACCATACTTTTTTTCTTCTGCGTCTTATTTCCTTTGGGACGATGTTGTTTGCTGATGTCATTATCGCTTCCTTTAGTGAATCCCATTTCGAGTTTCCTTTTTCAATTTGTTCTTCGGATTTGTTTTTTACGCTGTTAGTGTATTCTTTCTGCAGTTTGAGGTCATTCACGAGCGTGTTGTATTGCAGTCTGATTGCTGCACTAGGCTTCTTAATTCTCGGGACCCTAAGTTTGCAGATGACCCTAAGATTGCAGAGAGGTGGTTGCTTCCACAATCGGCACCTGCATAGGTTTTACATTGAACGACTGCATTTCTGACTCTCCTGTTTATGGCTATGTAGTTTATTTGTTTTTTCGTGGCGCCTCCTGGGCTTCTCCATGTCCATAGACGTCGTGGGTGTTCTTTAAGCCAGGTGATAGTTATTACCTGGTCATTTGCTGTGCACCACTGGACCCATTTTTCTGCACGTTCATTGCGAATTTCTAATCCAAAGTTACCGGTCGTCTCCCCTTCACTCTCTTTAACTACTTTGGCATTCAAGTCACCCATTATGATTCTAATTTCTTGGCTTTTGCACCGAGCCTTGGCCAGTATGGGGTAGAATGATTATGTTTCTTTCTCAGTGCTTAGCGTCATTGCTGTATAAACTACTATAATAGATATGTTGAAGGGTCTTCCTCTCAGTTTAACCAAGAGGACTCTCTCAGAAATCTGGCAGTATCCCAGAAAGCATATTTGCTAATTTAAATGTAGCATACCTTAAGAGTATATTTTACCATATATATATATATATATATATATATATATAGGTAGAAAGATAGAAAGAGAGAGAGAAGGAAGGAAAGGATGAAAAATAAAGCATTTAAGAAAGAAAAATCTGAGAGAAAGCGAAAAAGGTTAAAAAAAGAAGAAAAAGTATGAAAGAAAGAAGAAAAACATGAATGAAATAGGAAAAGAATGAAAGAAAGAGAAAAAAGTTGAAAGAAAGAAAAATAAAAGAAACAAGAAAAAGTTTTAAGAAAGAAGAATACAACGTATGAAAGAAGTAAGAAAAACATAAATAAAAATGGGAAAAGGATGAAAGAAAGAAGAAAAGGATGATAGAAAGAAGAAAAAGAATGAAAGAAAAAAGAAAAATGAAAGAAAGAAGAAAATAATGAAATATAAAACAAATATAAACATACTATTTA